>CAWVQL010000419.1:0-17953 GCA_963932265.1 Thymelicus lineola
CAGTTTGCTGTTTTCCACTGGTTGATGCATTAAGTAGTTCCGAGTCATTACTTGCTTCACTACCTTCATTCATTGTGTTTGTGAGTATATTTGTATATACAGGTCTATTTCTCATATTAGGAAGTGTTCGCGCGAACCAGTCGCAAAAATGACACCTGGTCTTCATATTTCCATTTTGGGGTGTTATTTGACGCTTGACCTGAAGTTGTTTTCTTTCTAGTACCCGTGGCTTGACGATGTCCATCCCTAAGCTTCTTCCATAAAGTTTTTGCTTCTTTAACTGCAACAAAAGTAAATAGAATTGTTTATGTTACAGGTACTTGTCAACTGGAGATTCATTCAGGAATATAGCCTTCAGTTACAGAATTGGAGAGTCTACTGTGGCTAATATTATAACAGAAGTATGCGATGCTTTATGGAAGTACCTTCAGCCCAAAGTTTTATCAGAGCCAACGCAAGAAACATGGAAAGATATCGCAACCGACTTTAAAGAAATGTGTCAATTCGATCATTGTTGCGGCGCGATCGATGGGAAGCATGTGACTGTGAAGGCCCCACTTGATTCTGGATCTGATTATTTTAATTACAAAAAAACTTTTTCAATAGTGCTACTCGCAGTAGCCGACGCAAGGCGAAAATTTACAATTATAGATGTGGGATCCAAGGGACGATTCAGTGACGGTGGAATTTTTTCGCAAAGCGAATTTGGAAAAAGATTACATAATGGTCAATTACGATTGCCTGAAGAGGAGCCCTTGACTTCTGGCGGACTAAATATGCCTTACGTTTTTATTGGCGACGAAGCCTTTCCGCTGTTGCCGAATTTAATGCGCGTATATCCTAAAGATACGCTGTCAAAGAGTCGTAGAATTTTTAACTACAGACTTTGTAGAGCACGTAGGATTGTAGAAAACGCATTTAGAGTGCTATCATCTCGTTGGAGAGTATACAAGAGACCATTAGAATGTAAGATTGATATGGTTGATAAAATCATTAAAGCAACTTGTGTCCTACATAACTACTTTATCGAAAAACGAATAGATAGGTATTTCAATGTTTCAACAGACAGGAACTTCAGACAAGTGGCAAACAATCAGTTGACGCCATTAGAGTCAACTGAAATGACGTATTTAAATGAAAGTTTCTTTATTAGAGAAGAATTTTGCAGATACTTTAATACAGTTGGAGCCGTCTCTTGGCAAGATACACGAATTGAAAACAGATTAAATGTAAGATAATTAATATAAGAAATATAAGAAATTAATATAAGAAACTTAGGTTAAAAAACCGTGTTTTATTGCCATATACAAATATGTATTATTACCACAGATCGGAATAGGCACAGTGATTTTACGTACTTGTCGTAGGTTAGAGTAATATGGATATTCTCATAGAAATAGCGACTCTTGCTACTAAGCAACAAAGTTCAATTCAATTCGCATAAGCACTCATTACCTACCTACGAGATATTCGCCTAAATATTGCCGCTCTATTCTAACGCGTAACTCTGTCGCTGTCTGGCGCAGAGTGACGCGATATTTATGGCTCGCGCGCCGCTGCGCTCCTACCTACTACTACTAAAACTATTCTTAATTTCTTCAAATCTCCTAAGCGCGTAAACCGATTAACATGATTCAAACGGATAAAATAGTTTTAAGACCTAGACCTTTCATTTGGTACCAAATCCGTTAAATAATCTCAACAAACAAAATGTCACATTTTCAAGTTGCTCTTGTAATTATAAAAAATCAAATTCCTTAATTCAGACATGAGGCCATATTGTTAGTATCAACAAAGTAACTAATTAGTGTTAGTAATATGTGAAGGTTTATAGTTTCATAGTTTTTAAATGATAAAGTGTATATATTTACAGACAGTGTGAATCGTTTGAAATAAAATTGGTAGGTATTTACTGTTTGGCAAATCACAATCCTTTATTACTTCTCGTCACGCAGCTTCTTTTAACTCATTGTCTTTGTAATAACGTGAATCCACTTTCCATAAGCATGGATACTTACGCACGCTTTCTATTAAATGTTCCATGATTTTACGACACGTCCGCTCTACGAAGGCTCTAGATGGGAACAGGCAACTGTCAACAGACTGATTGACTGAGTGACTGAAACAGACTGTACTGTGTGTGTCGCTGTCTATCACAGAAACTTTTTGAACATCCTTTTCAAAGAGAGATATACGAAAATGTATTGAGATGTATTAAGATGTATCGAAATATAAATGTATATTTTCGTATCGCTCTGTATTTTAAGATTCGAAGATGTAAAAATATACATTATAGCTGTCTTGGTCTCCTGATGATTTCTATGGAAAGATGTAATGAGATGTATCGTGCTTTAATGTACATCTTTACATTATAGCTGCTGTGTGTGAAGCCCTTTAGCTAGTCCTAAAAAATCTACCTACTTGACTTACGTCAAAACCGTCGAGTTTTTATCGATTTATCTACAACCTAAACCGTCCGAGTTGGGTGAACGATATAAATTCCGGCAAAAGGCGACAGCTGGGGAGCGAGTCAATAGCAGCATATGTATCTGAGTTAAGAAAAATATCAAAACATTGCCAGTTTCCGGCTAACTTGGACGACAATCTACGGCAATCAGTGATTAGCCGAACTGAATATCCCAATAAGTATGTAAATCTACGTAACTCTACACTACAGTGATCTCCAAATTGCCAAAAAGAAAAAATATACGCTCCCGTTCTTGTACATTACACTTTTGAAATCACTTACGATGGCAAATAACTGGACATGGTGGTTTTAAAATATTTTCCATCTGTTTGTTCATTTCTATAACTATGCTTTTCTTTAAAAATTTCCTTTTTATGTCTTTCCATTCGTCATAGCGACGCTGACATTTTCTTCCAATTTTGCCAGACGGTGTACTCTTCAAGTTACTGTTCGTTACTGATCTATAGATAAATTCCTAAGTAATGGACACAATCATCTTTGAAAAAACGATACGCGGGACGTCATTGGTGTAACATTCAAAGAACGTTTTATAATATTAGTTTTTTCATGTGTAATTTCTTCTTTATATTGCTCGGAATCTATACTTTTCATAGGGTTTTCATTTGGTGTAGATGAAGAAATTGAGGGCAAAATTGCGACTGAACTAGATGTTGCCTCGTGGTTACTTGCTATAATTATTGATAAAACGAACTTACCTGTACGTGAAGTTCTATCAAAATTATGCGAGCTGCTCAATTCGAAGCGATTAATATTTACATGTAGTACTATTTCCAGTCCACGGCCTTTAACACGATAAGTTTAAAGAAAAACAAAAATATTATCAATCTGAAACATAAAATAGTTGTTAATCTGGCTTATTTCCTCGTTCACTCAGTGTTGTTTAACACTCAAGCTTCCGGTCATCACTCTTCCTTACCGCTCGGTCGCCATTTTTGCTTCATTTAGTTTAAAGATAAATTAAAGGATACAGACTGCTAGGGTGGGTCCTTTCATTTTATGGGGGGGACCTATTAATCGCTTCGAATTGAGCAGCTCGCATAATTTTGATAGAACTTCACGTACAGGTAAGTTCGTTTTATCAATAATTATGCTTCGCTGCTCAATTCTCGCGATTAATATTTACATGTAGATGTTTAAAGTAGATATAGGATGTATCCTTTAATATAATATGGAAATAATGAAGTATACCTATGATACGATTTTTTTTTTTTTTTATCATTAATCAATAACAAATACAGATTGCACTAGCATTAAGCTCGCCATTTATTTATCCGTTAATATTGTTATATTGTGGTCAATATAGTGTACATAAATAAATAAATAGTATTGATTAATGTCCCAATTATTTTTAATATATGCGTAGAGGTTATTGCTTACATAAGTAAGCTTAATATAACATTAAATATAAGGATTATTTGAAGAAAGAAGGGAAAATAACAAATATGATTGAAAATGAAGAATGGATCTAACGAATATGAAATTCTGTTAAGATAGAATACTATTATTCTAAAACCTTATAAAAACTGAAAAATGCGCTCCATGTGGCTGTCTTCCTTATTACATGCACGCTTTCTGCCTTTCAAGGTAGAAGCAAAAACACACCACTCTTGTGGGTGTGCTTCTCTGGAACCAATAAATCAAAAATTAAATTACGAAGACAATCATTTTTTATTTTTATAAGAACATGTAGATCTCAGCTAGTCAAATAGCATAATTTCTCATATAAAATGTATCTAGTCACACTTCAGGTTTTTATGAATAGATTTGATTATGATGTAATCAAAATGTATATTCTGGTTTATTTGTTTATTATTATTATTATGTAATATAAAAATTTTTTTGATATGTAACATGAGTATTAACTCACTCTCCATCAGCATATATTATATGAATAGTGTAGATAAGTTAAATATTTTACTATTTTAAATTACAGTATTCGTATAAATAAATATTTCACATTTAGAAATCCGAACCAAATACATTATATCAATCGATATATTATATTCATCCCGAGAGGTATATAATATACCTATAGAGGTATACCTATAGCTATGTTACGTACAAAAAACAATTATTAAAAAAATTGTCTGGTATTACTCCAGAACAATTATGTCTATATAATGTTTCGCATACAAGATAGAGAATTTATAATCCATTCAAATTAATTTATTGTGAAATATATAGGTAGGTACATAGGTAAATAAAGTTCTCATGTTATATAATTATAATATCCGCCATATCCCTGCCACAGATGGGCATACAATATTAATTTAAATAATAAGTAATTGATCGAAAGAAGTGGAACACTAATTCTTGTTTTGGTATTATATTAATACAATTGTTATCGTAAATTTTTCCGAAAATTTAGAGAGGTTCTGGAATACGAAATCAACAATTTATAATTGGGCTGTCAATAAATTATTCTTGATAATTTTTATAATTTATCGTTATATTATGTAGTATACTAGACAGGGCTGAGATAGCTGTGACTTTGATTACTTTATTTATTAACTATATATATTTTTAATAATAGCAATTGTGGTAATGCACAAAAAATAATATTCTGCCCAGGATATCCTGTAATGATAAATAATTATGTTGCATATATGGTAGGCCCACATGGTAGGTCCATAATTAGATTATATAATATTTCAGTAAATACTACTCTTTGTTGAACACAAAAAGACAGTTAGATACTTTGTTTTTTCCCACCCTTGGAAAAATTTGTGAAAAGAACACGAAAATAATAAGTATATGTATATCACATATTATATCTCCCGTAGTTCATAGCCCTTTCAGTAAGGATTTATATGGCTGTCAGTAATTGCAATGTTATATAGTTATATGTTTATATAGTAAGAGTTTTCTATAAATCGTAAGCACTTTGCTCATGTTAATGCAACAAAACATGAAGTTCAAACGAATGTTATGTGCTGAATGAAAAATTATAATTTATTGCATTTATGTCTGATTTTGTAATTTTTTCATAAGTTTAACGCTCATGGTTAAAAATTGAAAAATTGCAACCAACTATATTCTAAACCTTGGAGGTCTTGCTATATGCATTTTGGATGTGAGTTTAACTCATCTCATTTTTCCTTTGGAATTTTTCTAAGAAATATCACTTTACGTGTAAAAGACTAAATATTATATTTCTACCATAGATTGCACAACTATTATCATAATAGATAGGTATAGAGCCAAATTTATAGGGCAACATTAGTGCTATCAATTGTAAACTCTTACATTCCATGTATCTATTGACCTGCCAACTGGTAAACCATCTCTTTAAAAAATAATGTTGAATGATTCGGTTGATAATGGATTTCAATAGTAGGTTAAAATCCAGCGGTGCAGTAACTGTAGTATTCGAATCACATAAAGTCGTAAATAAACATTTTCTTGAAATTAGAAAAAAAAGTATCTTTTAAAAAAGAAACGCTAAATAATATTAGCAATTTTTATAAAAATTGTAGGTATAATTAATTACCCCTGTGTTAAAGCAGAATGCAGTACTTACACAAGGCATCCATCTTATAATGGGTGCGAGCTGTTCTGCTTAAAATGAATCTTAAACTTGTCATCAGGCTGATTAAGCTTTGAAAGTAAAAGGAGAGATTATTGTTGTAAACAAAATCTAAATTTTATTATGTATCATATTTAGATACGACTAGATAATGACAAATCATGTATCAAATAACCTGCTTATTTCAACCCTGAAATGTATCAGGATTATTATGCGGGTGTTCTTCGGCTGGCGGTCTGCTGAGTAGGCTGAACCGTTTATCACTAATTCAATAGTGGATAACTTTCTTAGTGATTACACACTTTTTGTAATAATTACACCATGGGTTACAGTAATAATATTGTAATCTGCAGTATGGATTTACTTACATTGTAGGTATACAATATTTACGCGAGGCCATTAGCCGCAAAGCTTAAAATGATTCACGCTGCGTTAAAAATTAAAATTTGTCGACTGACATTAAGTCTAACAAGCTTTTGACCATAAAAGGCCACGACATCAAGCTACGAACTGTAGCGATATAATTTGCAAGGTTTTGTTTGCAAATTGAGGTTGGAATGACGCTTTTAGTGAAACATTCTAAGAACATTCCTAGGATGCCATTTAGATGGACAGCCGTTTTACTCTCCGAGTCATATAGTGGGCATTTTCACGACTGTCCTACGTCATGCTGTAAGACCTATAAAGCCAACAGCAACTTCCATTAGAGTGCGCTCGCGACAGGGCGCAGCGGCGATGGCGGCGGCAGCACAACGGCGGTTTGCGTAGAATTTCCCGAGTGTAAAGTCGTCTTCGAAAAAACTTATCCCGAATGGTTAAATAAAGACTTATTTTTTAGAAATCACTAGTTTGAATCCTTTTTCATCCTGTCTTGACATGATAATGGCTTTCGTAGCTTTTGATTTTCCAGTCTAACCACAAAGAGAGAAGTAAATTTTCATCTTCTTTGATGTATTCTTCCACTTCTTAGTTATAAATATCAAGAAGAGGCGTCAAGTATTATTGACGTTATAGTGATTGTATCGATCAATCGACAATTTAGATAGTCTCAGAGTCCTCTATTATAACTTTATAGCCCTACTAGAGGGAGCAGTTATAAACCATGCGTATCTATTTGGTACAGACGCGCAGCAAAGAAATATAATTGTAGGATGTCCGAAATGGTTGCCATAGTTCAGGCATTCAGTACTAAAAGTGTCCTTAAAAAAGGCACAAAAAAGGGCACAATTGCCGAGTACTGGATTTTATATTTCAGAAGAGGACCAATCATATCAGGTAGGTACTGCTAGTATGTGGTAGAAATGAGGACATCAAAGTGCACAGGATTGCAAGTCAATTTCCTTATAAAGTTTAGGAATAAAACTTCATTTGAATTTCTTTATTTTGACTAAAGATTATGTATGATAAAAGATTGTAACTACTAGTACTTTTGATGTAATTATATCAATAGTTCTGGTTCTTATTTGACACTCAGAAAAAGTGCATTATTTGTGAAGGAAATGAACCCAAAAGAAGCATTCGCATCACTTTATGTAATTATATCAATAGTTCTGGTTCTTATTTGACACTCAGAAAAAGTGCATTATTTGTGAAGGAAATGAACCCAAAAGAAGCATTCGCATCACTTAACCACACCACACCAACAAATTAACCACAAAAGGTCGTTCTGTGAAGGTAGCAGTCCCATTGTAGTGCTCGCATCACTAACGTTGATTTACATTAAAAGAACCAGGATATCAAATTATCTCTTCAGGTAATTAAACTAAAACACATATAAACGTTTGCGTCATTGCTTTAATTACGCCATCGATAATTGTCTCAATTATTTAGTTATATTTCAACACAGTGAAGGTGGTCGAGGTTCATCCTCGGCGAATATTGGAATCACTTTGTGTAACATCAACAGTTGAAACGCAAAGGGTAGTATGTGAAGGTAGCAGTCCCATCGTACTACTCGCATCACAAATGTGAATGCACATTAAAAGAATCAAAATATTAAATTCTTTGTTCACATAATTATTTTGGTGAATATTCTGACGCTCGTATCATAATTGTTTTTATCATGCCAATAAAAAGTAGCTGCCACTTGAATTCATAAATAATGTGGGTATCTTCCTAAAAATAGAATTGAAGATAATAATAAATCGTAAAACACTTACTGGTAAAGGTATCCTTTGATCCACTGATATTATACGTAAAAATTGGTTGATTCACATCTGAATAACACTTTTATCCTGTATTTCCTCCAAATATTATAGTTATTTTAAAATTTTCTTCTTTTCTTCACACCGTTTCGTTAACATAGACTGTCCGTTAGGGAATCTCTAGTAATGAGTCTAAGGACAGTCGAGACGTGTTGAGGCCGCGACACGAAAATAGATAATGAAGCAAAAATGGCGACCGAGCGGTAAGGAAGAGTGATGACCGGAAGCTTGAGTGTTAAACAACACTGAGTGAACGAGGAAATAAGCCAGATTAACAACTATTTTATGTTTCAGATTGATAATATTTTTGTTTTTCTTTAAACTTATCGTGTTAAAGGCCGTGGACTGGAAATAGTACTACATGTAAATATTAATCGCGAGAATTGAGCAGCGAAGCATAATATTACTATCAATACTTCTACTACTATTATTAACGAAAATTCATAATTTATATGAAAAAATAACTAGAACATTAAGAGCTATTTTTGATTGCTTTTTAAAAAGAGAATACTAAACTAGAACTCCAATCGAAAATATTGATTTTAAAAATCCTAGAAATTTTGTGGATATCGACGCCGTATACTATGGTGCTGCTGCACATATGTAATACACTACTAAGTAGTTCAGCAGATCTAAGTCCAGATCAAGTAAATTTGTTTAAATGCCGATGCCTAGCTTTTTACATCGAAGCTTGTAAGCAAATAACCATGCGGTTTCCATTGAAAAATAATCCAGTAAAATGTTTAGACATAATTGATGCAACAAATGTCAAGAGTGGAAAAACTGCTACGATAGTTTCTATTATTAGGCTCTTTCCTAATATTGTCCAGAGCAACGTTTTCCAGAAGATTGATACAGAGTGGCACATTTTAAAAAATAGTGAACAAACCAAAGCATTTCTGATGAAGGAGAACTATTTTGGAATCAAGTAAGTTTATTTAAGCGTGGCGATGACACTCAAATGTTCTCTTTGTTGTCTACTTCAATTTTTAATATTGTATTACTGCCTCACGTATTACTGCCTCACGTATCCGCCAACGTTGAACGCATATTTTCGAATATTAATCTTATGAAAGCAAAACAGCGAAATAGGCTGAATACTAAATACTGAGTCCATCACCGGTTTATGACATGCAAAACGGCTCTTTAATAACGCTAATTGTTATGACTTTGAAATTAATTCAAAGATGACCGCAGCTATGGCCAAAGAATATTGGTATGGTCCTAAGTCCTAAAGATCGAAAAAAATAATTTATTATACAATATAGCGTCAAAAAAAAATTATTGCGTAGTATGCGTTTATCTTTTTTTTAACTAGCCTGTATATGTGTTGTTTTAATTTTATTGATAATTAATTAGCCGTATTGGGGCGTTTTAGAATACTAACCCAATCCCACGCCGGATGGGTGTCGTAAGAGGCGACTAAATCCGGCCCGCTGTTGGTAGGGCCCCTCGAGGGATTATATTTGTAATATTGATATTAATTGTTAATTAATACCATTATTACTATTATTAATTCTCCTTGGGGTTCGCCTGGATAGCTACCACTCTCGAGCATGAGTCAGCCGCCAAATGACTCGTCGTGTTCCGGCTGAGGCTTGAGAGCCAGTTCTTTCTTTCTTTTTCTTCTCTCTTTCTTGGCCGGCAAGGCATCAGTGTTACCTTCGGTGTTGCTGATGTCCATGGGCGACGATAGCCACTTACCATCAGGTGGATCGTCAGCTCGTTTGCCGGCTATTTCCATAAAAAAAATAGTCTGTAAGTTAATTTTTTGATAATTAAACGAATTTGATTGAATATTGTACAATTTTTTGACATCTACCGATTTTGGGTACAAATATACCACAAATACATATTTGTGTGGCAATTTTACTTTCGAGAATACTGATAGCGATGTCCCGTGATAGTCTCATTCGGTTTGAGGACCTCATAATAAATAACACCTTGCTGATCCCACCAAATACAGAGGAGAAGCTTAGAACCATGAATATTTGGCTTAGCGCACGGTGTAGAGCCATGGCCGGGCTTACCCCACGATTTTTTACGCTTAGGGTTATCATAATGTATCCACTTTTCATCACCAGTCACAATACGATTCAGAAAACTTTTTCTTTTGTATCGTCGAAGCAAAATTTATCAACGTTAGAAAACGCCGTTAGATTTATCTCGCCTTTAACTCATAAGGGACCCAATGTCCTTGCTAATAACGTAATAATTACGCACTTCGCTGATTCGTAGCCGATGCCTTAATTCTGTGGTCTAGTCCATAGCTCGTAGCATGACATAGCATGGTGATTGTTTGTAATGCGTAGCCGATGCGGGAGTGAATGGGCAATTGTGATCGTTGTCGCGTTTTCCTACCGTTTGTGGTGTCCGCGATCTGTTAGTAGATAAATGACAACTGGCGGGAATGACAGGTCAGATAATGGATGTTCGTAAGAACGCTTACACGGCTTGTGTTGTCCGCGAACTGTCAGATTATAGTTGACGACAAACGTTATAGTTTACAAATATGTAAATTATGCCTTATTTCGCCACTAATAACTTTTTACAAAACACACAACCGCTCACGGCGGAGTCACAGAGGGAAGAGAAGTCCATTCCCCACGCCACGGCATAATGTACTCCGCCGCTGCTTGGGTCGACTTCCCGTAGGAGTTGGTCAGAAGCTGCAGCTTGTAACGCTCGTGCGGCAGAACCTTCGTCACACGGTACGGGCCGCGCATGCCGTAATCCAACTTCCCCATTGCCTGTGCTTGCTTCTTAACAAAAACAAAAGAATTAAGTTTTAAGTCGCAAGGCGACTTCCTCCCCTGGTTCACATCCTCCTCTGGCGTCTTGACTTTATTGATTTCGCCTGAGTCGTTCCGATGTTCTTTGTCGGCTCATCTCGCGTATAGATTATCTATTGGGACTGGAACCTTCAAGCGCGGTAGACTCGCAGTAGACTTCGTATGAGTGGCATCGCTGCATCAATGCCAACCAGCACCAAAATGCACGTTGGTAACGTACCGCTTTAACTTATTAGAATATTGTCGATACATAGGGTAAAGTAAATCTGGAAAAAGCATCGATAACGATGAGAACTTATCGATAGCCATCTACTTCGGGAAGCGGTCCAAAAGCGTATGTGAATGGTTTCAAATGGTAAATCTGGTTTTTCCCAGGAATGTATGGGTTGTAACGGGGCTCGTTTTACTTTTTTGTGAGATATGCACACCAAACAGTGTGCGACATATTTTTGGACAAAACTGCGTAAGCTCGGAAACCAAAAATATTTTGTGATAAAGTTAACCTTCGATAAGTCAACCGTTGATGAGATATAACCCCAGGTTCTTCGTTCTCGTCGGGAAACACACGAAGCAGCAGCCTTACTCTCGACGCTTCGATCGAGGTCGAGCGACGCAATCGAGTTTGTTTCGATTTTGTTTGAATCTTGAAAGTCTACGCTAGCGCACAATCAAGCGGTGGTTCAAATTGGAACTAAAAATCCGTTAGAATCGAATTTGAATCGAAAAAGGTGTACTCCCGACGCTTTCGAACGGCTTTCATAGAGGAGCAAGACCGAAATTAAACGTCAAATTTAACGATAACTAAAGAGGGCACGAGTTAGGATCGAGTTTCGTGTTTTGTATTTTTGGTTTGTTTTACCGTTTTACTTGACCGATTATGGCTCGCTTCGCATTATTTAATGTTTTGGAAGCAGCGCATCGTATGGACATTCAAGAAAGGAGAAACATTCAAAGGCTGCGTCGATACAACTCTCGGGCACTTGCAATGGATGCTGAAGAATTTCAGAGGAATTACCGTTTGTCCAAAGAGTTATTCGACGTCTTGGTAGATGACCTTTCTCCTTTAATGAAGAGCCCCACGCGAAGAAGTGATATTTCGATAAAATGCAAGGTTAGTTCCCCCATTATGTACTGATGATATAAAATTAGTGACTATATTTTAACAATTTTGTGTACCATAACACTGCGTAACTATGTTTTTTTTTTAGATTTTGATAGCGCTATCATTTTTTGCTAGCGGGAGCTACCAAAGGATAGTGGGCAGAGCATGTGGTACAACAATGTCTCAGCAGTCTGTGTCCAGATGTATAAGGGATGTGGTTAATGCCTTAAACCACAACAGCATTTTGGCAAAATATATAAGGTTTCCACAATCACTAGAAGAAAGGAACATCATAAAAAGAAAGTACTTGTAATAGGCTACGATAGGAGATCTCTAAGGAACACCATAAACAACTATTATAACAAACTATTGTGTGCATGTAACGCAAATAAAGTATTGATTGATTGATTGATTTACTTCTAAGTGTACAATATTCTATAGTCATCTAAATTAAATCATTTGCATAACAGTCAATATGCAGCCCCGGATCTACGATTTTTTCGAACCGGGGCAAAACTTTGATAGTGGCGCCCCCTCCCTTCAGCGTTTGAGAAAAACTGTTTAACAGCCAATGTTAACTGCCAATGAGTTGCATTTTTGTGAACATTTGTTAAAATAATAATCCTTTAATAAATTTTAACTTTTTATTATCTAATAACTTTCATTTGTGACTTTTTGAGGAAAGGTCTCAATAATAATAATAATATGCTTTAAAAAGTTGATTTTCATAATTTTTTATATAATTGAATATACAATTTATATTCAAGGTTGCGTATGCTGGATGTAACGCACTATCATATCGACGGCCCCTACGTACAAACCCCTAACTACAAATCACAAATTTTACAGGAGAGCGCTTCAAAGTTTCAGACGTGTGTATTATCATGTTTTACTTAACGTAAAGTCATGAAATTTGGTATGAAGGTTTAATATGTGATACATTTAATAATAAATAAAAAGATTGGTCATAAAGAACACTTTTTGTGCATTATTTGGCACTTACTTACTTATACATCGGAATCATCCCTATTGCACATAGCTTAAGTGGTTACGTACTGGCTTTTACGTGGTATTTTCTGAAGCAATCACACTCGTAATTGGCATTTATGAAATTGTACGTGGAGTACATGGGAAAACATTATCGGAAATCGTCCAACGTAAAATTACTGAATTACCACTGCTGTTGTTTTACGTCGAAAATTTTACTTAATTTTGTAGTTATGCGAAATATCGTGTACAGTTTTAAAGGTCAGTTTGCCAACTATTACTTATTTTTATTAAGCTAAACGGTAGTTTAGGGTGCCCTGAAGGTTAAGAAAGCAAAAAGTGCAAATCATGTATAATGGGTATAAGTGGTAGCACTTACGGGATTGTACGTAGGGACCGTCGATATGATATATTTGTCGAATTGCACTTACAGCAATCACATTTTAGAAAATCTACTTTGTTTATGTGGGGTTGTCCACAGCACCTCGCGAGTGCTCGCGGTGCAAAAAACCGCGTGAGTGATCGCGGGTTAAACTCTATGTTGTTTGGATGTTCATTATTTAGTAATATAGCTTGTTTGCTCAAGAATGACCTTTGTTGATCTGTTAATTTCTCGTGGCCAGACCAAGTACCTGGATCTACCACATCTATAATTTTGTCATTGCTACTCGATTGCAGTAAGTCACACTCACAAAGTCACAAGATACAAGCTGAGTATCATCTTCCTGTTGAGATAATACGGACTGTGAAGACTGTTCACCATCACCTGAGCTTTGACGTAACGACTGATTAGTTGAATTGAGTGTCGAAAATGCAAGAATAGTTCGAAATTCCTGACACTGTATCAGAAGTATGAGTGGAACTTGACGATCCGCCTGCTTCAAGAAGCCACTTTATCATCTTAGAAGCCGAATTCATTGCATCTTCAATTTTATCTTTTGCTCTTTTTCTGTTTTCAGCCCCAGATAGCTTTTTTCTTGGTGCGCTCATCGCTTGGTTTTTCCAACCTAAAAATATGAATGAATATGTATCTATAGTTTGATGAAAGCTGAATTACAAGGTTACTGAAACGTGGGCCTGATTGCAATGTTTAGTAACTATAGGTAATTCTCGTTACCTTTTCCTGAAGATTTTATTTTACTGTATTGTAGAGTTTACTTATAACTACAATACTAAAAAAACCAGTAAATTAAAATATCCCACTAACTGGTTTCTATAATCTATAGTCATAAAAATCAAAAACGTAGAATTTATTGAATTACAAATCAATGTATTATGTTAGTGTTATGTTCAGAGGTCGGAATATGTGAACTAAAAAAAGCACCCATAAAAATATACCTCTAAAATGTAATTATTTCTTACCTGTTAATTCTTGCAAATTGTTAATTTCCACTATGATAATATATGATTTCACTAATAAAATTACTTATTATATTAACGCTAATTACCTACTTGCAAACGGAATCGAACACCTAAACAAATAGTGCTTGTCACTTGACGTTCGACTGTTTGAATTTGTTCGGCTCGGCTCGTATAGATGTGTCGGGGATTCCCCTGTCAGAAAGATCACGGACACTACGCACGCGTTCAAAAATTTACTTGATCTGCTAAGATGCGTTTCAAAATCACTTAGTATGTGTTCAAAAACTAACGGGGCGTATAGAAATAGAAAAGTTTATTTTTCAAACATATTATATTATTAAGATTCGATTACTTGATAAAAACCTATGAGACTGTAGGAGAAGATGCTTCATTTGTTCGATATTTCGAATTCTTGTATCAAGGATTTGGCGCCCCCATGAAACTGCCGCCCGGGGCAAGTGCCCCGGTTTGCCCCCCCCTTAGATCCGGGGCTGTCAATATGATGGCAATTATTTTAATATTCTAATTTCATTATAGATTTTATGAAAAGTTCCACATTCCTGAGGTCATTGGTTGCATCGATTGTACACATGTTGCTATTGTAAGGCCCAAAACCAACGAGGAGCGATACTTCAATCGTAAACATTATCACTCTAGAAATGTACAAAATGTAAGTTTAACATGTTTTCCTTCCTGACTACATGTTCGGCTTCCCGCCCACGTCAGAATTTTTGTAGGACCGCTAATCGGGCCGATTTTTCCTCCGATTCTTATGACCGACTTTGTGGCCGACTGTCGATGAGTTGGTGAGAACGCATACATTTCCGAACGTTCCATTTTTAACCGATACCGGTCGGAATGCACCGATTTTATTTCTGACCGACTTTTTGTAGGACGTGTGCGTTGCACCATTGCTATCAGTACGTTCTATTATTCTCCTACAAAAAATCGGTCACCGATTATCGGACGTGGGCGGGAAACCTTATTCATTATGACTTATTATAATAACAGTCATAGTATTACGCCCCAACTCAGAAAGGTTCCTTTATTTAGCTGTAAGGAGTCCATAACTAATTGACATTAAATATGTTAAGTATCGATTCCTCTCAGAGTCATTTTATTAACTTTAAGTAACCCTAGTGCGGAACAACGTCTAATAACCTTATCGATTATCATATCGATAGAGTATTAGTGTAGCCACATGTAAAATACGTTGAGAACACATAAAAAATAATACTTATTTTAGTGCTTTTAGAACGATGATTTATACTAATATAGTAACAAGAAATTCGTTTACTGTGTTTTCTTACTTAAGAACATTGCAAAGTAGCTTTTTTCTTTAAAATAAAATAAAAAAACTCGCGATTTTATATAACAGCAATACTATACCTAGTAGTACTGTAGTATCTGTGGCAGTACACTCTACAGTAAATGTCAATTGTCAGTCAATTCAATGTTGATTTTAGACTTAATTCATCGCGGACTGAATACATTTTAAGTATAATACGGGTACTCACGATATATATATTTTATATTATACGCCGATATTTCGACCCCGTTACAGGGATCGTGGTCACGGCTAGACTGCGGTGGCGCGGAGAAACTCTTGACAGGTTGACAAACGACGTTGATATTAGTCTTTGACGGATGACGGATGTCAAGAACCGGATGCTGGATGTCGGATGACGCTTGACACTAATACATCAGTCTGTCAACCTTACGTCTCGATCGTTTTTGAGCTTTGTGAACCATATTACGACACACTACACTGATTACATCTTGCCGCACAACACTCGACACTTTTCGAGATTTACATAAACTAACCACTGGATTCCACGTCGGTGCCAATTTAAAACCGTCCTCCCTATTAAAATTTTTGGGGTGTTTTTTGATTTCTATGGCTTCACGTACTAGCCGAGGTATGTGGTGGCGTTCCGTGGCAATCACCTGAGGGTTGTGAAGCTCGATCCAATGGTTAGTACCCGATTCGAGAAGATGTTCTGCAACAGCTGATTTATTTCCGTCGTTCTTTTTGACTGCTGCGATGTGATCGATATCGCAGCGCATTAAAGAACACATCGCAGCAGTCAAAAAGAACGGAACGCCACCACATACCTCGGCTAGTACGTGAAGCCATAGAAATCAAAAAACACCCCAAAAATTTTAATAGGGAGGACGGTTTTAAATTGGCACCGACGTGGAATCCAGTGGTTAGTTTATGTAAATCTCGAAAAGTGTCGAGTGTTGTGCGGCAAGATGTAATCAGTGTAGTGTGTCGTGATATGGTTCACAAAGCTCAAAAACGATCGAGACGTAAGGTTGACAGACTGATGTATTAGTGTCAAGCGTCATCCGACATCCAGCATCCGGTTCTTGACATCCGTCATCCGTCAAAGACTAATATCAACGTCGTTTGTCAACCTGTCAAGAGTTTCTCCGCGCCACCGCAGTCTAGCCGTGACCACGATCCTGTAACGGGGTCGAAATATCGGCGTATAATATAAAATATATATATCGTGAGTACCCGTATTATACTTAAAATCAATTCAATGTTGATTTATTATATTGTTGGTTTGATTTCAATCTGAATTGAATTGAAAAATTTCGTTTTGTATAATATCGCCAACCTATTTATTAGATAAAGTACCTACACTTTCAAATTAGCGAATATGATAATATCTTAAGTTAATAAATAAGAGGCACCAAGGTTGTGAATTGAAATCAAAACAACTGTATCGTTTTTTAAAGGATATAGAGTGTAAAATACCGCGAAAAAGAGTTGCAAATGGTAAACCTCTCTTTGTTGGTTTTGTTAGGCCTGGCACCAGTATGGGCAATATAACCGTTTTTACACATTCTGCTTTATCGTGCATAAAATTCTTGGACCGAGTATGTTCTAAACGGATCAGAGAAATCTCGCAAATATCGCCTTGGCCCCACATGTCTATGCATTCTAGCGTAATCAACAAATTCAATAAAATCGGCGAAATCCGCGAAAACAGACATTTTGGTTGTGAAATCACTCAAATTGTAAACCTAATGTCAACAGAACGTCAAAATCAATCCTAAGTAGAGTTTAAGTAATGGTATTTGTATAATTAACTTTAATTGCCATTAAGGGCCTATAACGGTCGATTAACTGACTCTGGAGTGACTAATTGTGATTCTGTACTAAGGAGCGATTTTAATGACCATTAAGTGACTCTGAGTTGGGGCGTTAGTAGTTTTAGTACCTACACTTAGATGAATGTTTATACAGCGTGTTTTTATATACACGAGAAATACTTCAGGAGGACGTTTTGTTTTTATTCTCAGCCCGAATATGTAAAAAAATATGGCCTTAATTTTTAACCAAATTATCCTTTAAAGTACAGCAATCATAGACACCGTGGTCGAGCAAACGTCGACCTTATTTTACGATACATGAATGAATTTCGTAATGCTTTCTATTCGCCGCTATTAACGAAGTTAGGTTTTATGACACCGCCGCGA
>CAWVQL010000420.1:0-19050 GCA_963932265.1 Thymelicus lineola
ACTGTTAATATTTTTAATTATGCTGCGTCTACATCGTAGGTACCTACGTGTTGTTTTTTGACCCGCATTATCTCAAACTCGGAGACCCTGCGATCGAAAATGAATGAATGAATGAAAAACACTTTATTGCACTCAAAAAAATATGGTACAAATGGCGGGCTTAATGCTAACACAGCATTTTCTTCCAACTAAAATGACAGGTAGGAGGGCCTAGCCTAGCGGTTTTAAACTGTCTGGTGCATTTCGGCCCTATTATATTATGTATTATTATTTCTTCTGTTTTAACCCTGATTCTTTAATACGGAATAAATATTATGATGAAATTGTTTTACAAGGAATATGAACTTAAATAAAAGTACCTACTCTCCAATTTTCTATTCTACAAACTTAGGTCGTCCATAACCGCCACTAATTTCAGGTTCCCGCCAAGTCGATCGATCTGAAACAGACAAAGAAGTATCTATATAGTACGAAGAATTGCACGTCGAGGAGAAGGTGTGTGTTTGGTACACTGCAGGATTCTTAAGGTTTTTTGGCCTATTCTTATTAAAAGAGAGCTCCAATGGTAAGCTACTAGTGCAATGCCAGGTCGAGGGTCCCCAACTTGCTGTACACACCTTATGAAAACCAACACCACAGTCATCCAATGCACCAGAAACTCCACAAACCAAGAAAAATGGAGGATCATAGCAAACTCCCTGATGATCCTCAAAAAGGATTTACCTAAATCATCAGCAAACACCACCACTCTGAGAGTGCATGACTAACAAGAAGAGTGTTTGAAACGGTCTTTAAATATAAGTAGGATGATTAGTACAGTCACTGGTTTACCTCTGTGCGTATTTCACGTTCCATCGTCTTCAACACATCTCTAGCATATTCGTCACTGCCATGTTTCCTTATCAGCGAGAGGGCGCGATTCACCAGCTTCAGATCGCTAGTTCGTTGTTTTAAAATGTCTGCGTATATTATTCAAGTTAAGGCTATTTAATACCTTTTTATGTGATCTTTGTACAATCTACTCACTGTGTCGTAGGTGCCATGGACAATACACAGAGACAAGAACACTTACACCCAGACGGAGAACAGAAATTCAAACTCATCATTGCGCCTCGTTGGGAATCCAACCCAGGACAATTGGCGCGACGATCCGGCAAGGTAGGTAACATTTCGTCACACAGGTCGTCAAATCATGTACAAAAAAAGGTGTGTGTGCGATTCACACACGATAGAAGTGAAACTAAACAAGATATAAAAAACCCCTCGACAACAACACGTAAATTATTAAGTGCCATCTAGCAGCCGTCTTACACAAAATTACTGTAGCGCGCCATCTAGCGACTAACTAAGAAACAACAATCGGTTGGTCGATCGACAGATATTAAATAAGCAAGCTTGACAACGAAAATGAAATTCTTATTATTGGGTTGATAAATTCTTTGAAAATATTTAAAAGAGCATTTGAAAGTATTTAAAAACAGTATAAAAACAGTATAAAAACAGTATAAAAATAAAACTAAAAAAAATAAAACTAAAATTACAGTAGCGCGCCATCTAGCGACTAACTAAGAAACAACAATCGGTTGGTCGCTCGCCAGATATTAAATAAGCAAGCTTGACAACGAAAATGAAATTCTTATTTTTTGTTGATAAATTCTTTGAAAACAATTAAAAGAGCATTTGAAAGTATTTAAAAACAGTATAACTTCAAAAACAGTATAAAAGTAAAACTAAAAAAAAAGAAATACTGAGAGACGCGAACCTGCGCATCAGGTATTGTGTATCTACGTCCTGACCATTGAGCTACGGAGAAGTTAGATTCAATGACGAAATTAGCAGTTATATTATATGCATGCTTATAGTATGTATATTTCTGTCTCATTCTTTCCTGGCTTCATCCTACACATTTTTGTATTTGTGTCTCTTACCTGTCGTTTTTTCCGTTGCATCCGGTTTGAAATCACAACGATTCTAAAGAAGTTTCACTTCAAAAATTTAAAAAATGACATTTTTGCACTGTTACTCCTTAAATACTTACCCCTAAATAAACCTACATTTCTTCAATGTAGAGACATCAACCAGTTATAATTTTGTTGATAATGCACACAGATTATGTTGTAATGTATATGTATTATTGATTTGCATATTACTAATCATTTAAGGTGGACCACGGGCAAAAAAAAGTGTCCGTGGTCCACCCAGGTGGACTAAACAGGTGGACCACGACCAACGCCTGGTAAAAAGTATGTACGCTTGACGAAAAATCATTAGATACACTCAGTGTTACTTATTATTAATTTAAAAAAGAATTATGTGTATTTATCACTTCAAAGGATACCGGCCAGCTCTGGGGCGACATCTGGGAACTGCGACGCGTGAATGATGGCCAGGGTCATCTTGCTCTCCGTGATGTCATTGGGGGGAGCGTAGTGTTCCTGTATGTATTGAATAATATTATGTAATTTATTGATAAACGATAGTGGGACACTTCCATTCTTCATTATGAGGATGATTAAAGCACAACTCAAGTTTTATGTGTCAACATAATGTTAGTTTTGTCGTCATATTACCTGTAAATCTATTGTACCGTCTTATTATTAACTTTTGTCACAGAATACTCAATATTACCTATTGGTACTTTTGGTAGGTACTTACTCGTTTCGAAGTCGTCGATAGTTTCTGTAATGCCTGTAACAACAATGTGATTTTGTTATTGATTCACACAACTGTTTGTTACAAATGACGGTGCGTAACTCAGCGCAAACCTTATTTAGTGACTTACATTCGGCTTGAACAAATTAAAATAATCGTCCAACATAGTGTAGTATGTTCCAATGGCCCATCCGAGTTCACTGTAGTCTGTCTTATTACTGCTGAATAGCTGCATCAGTTCGACAGGTAACGCAAACCAAGACCCGCCCTCTGTGAAAGTAGAAAAAAATTGTGTTAAATTATATTTATAATAATTCCCTATGAATTACTTATGTTTCCTTCACCTACGAAGAAACGGCTTCGTTATTCGTGAATTCGGCCGCCGGTTATTTTGTACTTTTTATTTTTCTATTCTTGTATGATTTTTTATTCTGTAGTGTGCAAACAATAGAGAGTTATCTATCTATCTATAATGAATGAATTAAAAAACATCTCTTGGTCAAAAGAATTATCTAATTGTTTTAATGTAGATGACATGGTCCTGATTTTTTATAAATATCTTAGGCTAATCATTCATTGCCAAGCATGTACCCAAAACATTGCCTCGCAATAAAAGATATCCCGTTTGGTTCACAAAACCATTCATTAAACTTCTCCATGAGAAACTCAAATACAGAAGGAAATATCGCAAATACAATAATCCTCGAGACTTACTTACTTTTGAGCTACTGCGTGATAGATGCATTAAGCAACATACTATTATTTATAAAAGATATCTGAGTCGCTTAGAATCGTCATTAATTTCTAACCCTAAATTACTGTGGACTTTTTTGAAACACAAGAGAGGCGGTGGCAGCACTTACCCCATCCAAATGTCATTTGATGAGGGGTCGGCTGCGAGTGGGTCAGATCTATGCAAACTTTTTGCGACACAATTCTCAGCTGTCTATAATAAAAACATCATCATACCGCCCAGATGCACTGAGTATTACACCTCAAATTTTTTAACTAATATTACAGTCACCGAAAGTCAGGTTTATAGAGTGTTAAAAAGACTTGACTCTACAAAAGGAGCGGGCTCAGATGGGATTCCTTCGATATTTGTCGTAAAATGTGCCAAAGCATTGACTACACCCCTAACAATCATATTCAATAAATCTCTTAGCTCTGGCACCTTCCCGTCAGCCTGGAAGGAGGCACTGGTGGTGCCATTGTTTAAGAGTGGCGATACTAACTGTGTCAAAAACTATAGACCGATATCTATCCTCACGGTATTTGCTAAAGTTTTTGAGTCGCTACTTTGCCCTATACTATCATGGCAACTTAAGCAAACTATAATTCCTGAGCAGCATGGGTTTGTCAAAGCCAGATCTACAGTAACTAACCTTGTGTCCTTTGTCGAAGACCTTGCTGCAGAAGTAGATCGAGGAAGAACAGTAGACACAATATACACTGATTTCAGCAAGGCCTTTGACAAGGTCAGTCACACAGTGTTACTAAACAAACTGTTATCTCTAGGTATTGCAGGTATCTTTCTAAACTGGTGCAAATCTTATTTGGAAAATAGAAAATCGGTAGTGGTTATGAGCGGCTATAAGTCAAGAGAATTCACTGCTTCCTCGGGAGTGCCGCAGGGGTCCCATTTGGGTCCTCTCCTATTCACCATATTTATTAATGACATCGGAACGTGTTTTGAACACTCCAAATTCTACATGTTTGCAGATGATCTAAAATTTTTCAGGGAAGTGAACTCAGACAAGGACCAATTATTATTGCAGGGCGATCTAGATAGACTTGTTTCTTGGTGTTCACTTAACGGAATGAGCTTAAACACTGAAAAGTGTAAGTTAGTACGTTTCACCAGAAGGAAACAAGACTCATCAAGAACATACAATATCAATACCCAACAGTTAGAGGTTGTAGATCATATCCGAGACCTAGGGGTTATTATGGATAGCAAACTGCGTTTTAACCTTCACATTGATAATATCTGTAATCGTGGATTTAGAACTCTCGGCTTTGTTCTACGAAATTGTAAAGATTTTAAAAAACCGTCTACAAAAATTGCTATCTATAATGCACTAGTGCGAAGTAGCCTCGAGTACTGTAGTGTGGTATGGAACCCGCATTACGAAATTTATAATAAAAGACTAGAAGGCGTCCAGAAAAGGTTTCTATTGCATCTATCGTATGGCTGTAATCTGGTTAAAGAACTTCCGAGCTATGAAGACCGCTTGAAATATTTCAATATAAAATCACTCCGCTCTCGCCGAAAGACGTTGGACAGCGTGTTTCTGTACAAATTATTGAATAATGAAAATGATGCTCCTTACTTACTGTCTCAAATTAATATTTCGATACCTAGAACACTGCCTCGACCAGGGAAATATAAACCATTTCAAGAATATCTTCGACGTACTAATTTAGGAAAATTTTCTCCTCTAAACAGGTTAGTTAGACAGTACAACATACACCACAGCGTCTCTGTCCCTTCAGCCATCACTGACAATAAGAACGCAGTAATTGAAAAAACTCCCCTTATTGACATATTCTTCAATAGCAAAAACAATTTTAAAAAGTATATAGAAGCATCAATAGATTAATTTTAAATTATATCTATAATTATGAATTTTAATAATAAAAAATGGTTTTTAGATAATAAAAAAAAAATTAATATTATTTTTCTAATAAAATTATTGTTATTATTAATTTGATTTTGGTTATTTGTAAATCATTGTATCGATTTTTAATGATTTTATATTTATTTATGATTAAATTTTTAAGGTATTTATTTAATAATTTAATTCTAAATTTTAATCCTGTTTATAATTTGATTTCTATAATATTTATTATTATTTAATTAGTTTATTATTAATTTATTATTAAAAGTTATTATTAATTTGATTTTGGTTATTTGTAATTCATTGTATCGATTTTTAATGATTTTATATTTATTTATGATTAAATTTTTAAGGTATTTATTTAATAATTTAATTCTAAATTTTAATCCTGTTTATAATTTGATTTCTATAATAATATAATTGTGAGTAATGTAAAAATGAATTGTGTAATATGTAGTGATTTGTATTTTATATTAGTAATTTTAATGAATGAATGTAATGTGTATAATTTTTTTTTACCATATAATTTACCAGTAATTATAGGAGAAATGAAATGTAACGAAATACTGTTTGTACCTATAATTAAAATGACACTTGGTTATAATATTTTTGTGCATGGAAATATTCAAATGTTTTAGTGTTGATTTTGTTGGTGCAACTTTTAAAATAAAATAAAATAAAAATAAAAAAATAATTATCTATTATGTGTGTCAAAAATAAAACAATCTTCATATCCAATTTAGTATACTAAAAATAAATTATATAATATTTTCGAGAGGTTTTGCTCTGTACATTTCAGCAGCCACCATCGGATGTATTTCCAATAGTAGGTATGTAAAGTTCATGATAATTAGAATATCATCTATTAAAATTAATGTAAAATCTGTTTTTATGTAGGTATTACTTACTGAGAAAAGTTACAAAATGTTTTCCTCTCTTGTGATCTACGTACTTTTTTTGGCCATTTCGATGTGTAGGTCTTCAGGGGGTATTATGTTATTGTCTCTCCAATATATATCCATTCCTTGACCATAAAAAAAAACTTCGTGTGTTTTATTAAATATATCAAGGGCCTGAAATCCGGAGAAAGTCTTTGAGTTTAAAATGTCTTCGAGTTTAACTCCGGTAATTATCCCGTTATAATATCCGTAAGAAATACAAACTTTAAACAAAATATTATCTTCAGATAGATACGTACACAGTTGAGAATCACAGTTACTTACTGATGGATGTCCCAAATCGGCTACTTGCTTTTGTGATATGAACAGAGCCCTGTTAGTGGCATTTATAGTCAAACCCACTCCGAAGACTTGATGGGCGGTGGGTGCTCCGAATCGATGGTATGAATCATCTTGGATATCATCTGATCTGATAAACATCAATGCAATTTTTTTAATAAACTAGGTGAGTGGATTGTGTGCCTAGGGAATTCTACAGCGATACCAAGAAGTTTATACATATACTTATATACAAGTAGTTACATCTGGACGGCAAGCTTCGAAGAGTGACATTAGATGCATCATTTCGACTGATCAGAGGCCTGATTAACATTGACCTTAAAACACAGAGCTATTGTGGTCTGTGTCTTAAGACATAACGATAGGAGGCTTGTGTCGATCCTAAGTAATTCCGGTTGTTATCGTAAGATAACAGTCGTTAAAAGATGTCGGAGGCCCTCGGGTGGCATAAAATCTTCGTCACTTAGGTTGGCCAATCCAATGGCCTCCTCCACCAATCCGCACTGGAACAGCGTGGCGATGTTATGCTCTAGGACACCTCAAGGGAGAGCCTCGTGTTCAGTAGTGGTCATTAATGGGTTGAAGCCATAGGGTATACAATAATTTATTTATTTAGACAAACTCACATCATAGTCCAAGTCATGCATGTATGCATTGCCTCTTGGATGGCATTAAGTTTCTCTTGTGGTATCTGCAGCCAGTGGTCGAAGCAGGGCGCCATCAACTCGTGGTATTTAGTGTGCAGTTTGTGTATGTGCTCGAAGGGCTCCATCAATACCTGAAACAGGATGACGTTTTTAATATTGATAAAAATGTAAAGGTTTTGTTCGAAACAAGTCAATGCAAATGTTTGTAAAAAAATTGACTGGCAGTCAATCTCGCGGCGGTATTCATATTTTGCTTCCAAACAAAAGAGGTTCTGCTGTCATGATAGAAAATTTACTCATCGGTTCCAAAATTTATTTATTTATTCATTCCAAAATATTCGGCTTTGTCTTGGTTTTGGTGGTTTTCAAAATATAATTCTTGTTGTGGAAAGCTATTATTTTATCGGAGTGAAGTGGTAAACTTGGCTGCAGCAAGAGCCCTGGTGCTGTCTACCACTTTCTATGTGCGTCGAGGTCGGAGGTCACGCGACGGAACACATGAGTACCTATCCTTTAACTCTTTAACTTTATATTCATCCATCAGCCCTTGGGACCTCTAAGGGCAGGCAACTGCTGGACATAGACCTAACTTGCGCTACTTTTACCGGTTTAGAGCGTTCTGAATTCAGCGGATGCGTGCTGTCATCTTCAGGTCGTCAGTCCACCTGGTTGGGAAGGCGTCCTAATAATCCTATATAGTCCATTGAAATGTTACATTTTTTAGGCCTAACCTTGCGTTTTTTAGAGGACGCAATTTTATTTTTTTGATGTGTAGGGGGGGTCAGTGTAAAGCTAAAACCAAGTTTGTGGGGTCGCCACCCTTGGCCCACGGCCGCCATCTTGAAAATAGGGGTTGGAATGGTTTTTACGGTATATCTCTTAAACTATTTATTTGAGAAAAAAAATTTGTTAACATTTTTTGTTACAAATTAAATTCTCTACAACTTTGGTCGAGTAACTTTTTATCGTAGAACTATAAATACCAAAGTTATAAGCGAAAATCTTCAGAAATTCGAGAAAAAAATTTATATTTTTCGATGTAACTTTTTTTTTATCATTTTACGAAAAAATGATATCTGACCACTTTTTTTGAGGAACAACTTTTATTTGCATCATTTTTTCATTAAGTCAATAGCTAAGGTTTTACAGCGCTCCGAAGTGAGTACTATTTTTAGTACTCTTAACTATACCTATATTATACGTGTGTACTAATAATATGTCATCAGTTATTTTTTTTTATTTTGTTATTATAACTTTTTTAATTACAAATTTTGCAATATTATTAATAATTAATTATTGACTCTTTTTCACTCCATAACAGAATTTAACAATTATTGATTTTTAAAATAATTTTAAATCTGATAGCCGTTACCGAGAATACTGTTCAGGTAGAAAATACCCAAGTGAGCATGAGGGAATAAAAGAACAGCTGCCTGCTATTGTTATTATTATTCCTAACGTCTGTTATTGTAAGAATAGCTCTCAAAACATTGTGTTGAAGTTGTCGCTTAACCTATATCTTTTAGTTGTGCTACACATTTCTCCACGTGCGGATTTTCGCTTATAACTTTTTTATTTATAGTTCTACGATAAAAAGTTACTGGACTAAAGTTGTAGAGAATTTAATTTGCAACAAAAAATGTTAACAAATTTTTTTTCTCAAATAAATAGTTTAAGAGATATACCGTAAAAACCATTCCAACCCCTATTTTCAAGATGGCGGCCGTGGGCCAAGGGTGGCGACCCCACAAACTTGGTTTTAGCTTTACACTGACCCCCCCTACACATCAAAAAAATAAAATTGCGTCCTCTAAAAAACGCAACCCCAAATGTAACTTTTCAATGGACTAATACCCCGTTTTCCAAAACGTGGGTGCCATTCGAAGATCTTTCTTCCCCAACTGTTCCCCAACTTTCGAACTATGTGGTCATCCCATTGCCACTTCAGTCAACTTATTCACTGAGCTATGTCGGTTATCCTAGTTCGTCTACGAATTTTGTCATTTCTGACGCGATCACATAGAGAAAAACCGAGCATAGTACCTACTCTCAATCGCTGTGCGACTTTCTAAATTAAGTCCGGTTTACAAGTAGGTAGGTTCCCCACTCAAGTCATATTATAACCGTAGTTTATAAACAAGTACGATACCTTCTCTTGTTTCGCCCAATCAAATCCAGATGTTTGTTTCAAAGACAGTAATCTTCTTGAACAAAAGTTCAACATCAAAAGCGACTTTTTGAACATGCTGATTTTAAAGCACTCTCCCGTTCAGAGAAAAAAGTAAAATGGTCATAAATATTTGCGCACAAACCTTTATTTGCCGTGTATACTAGTAATTAAGTCAATACTTAGTCTTAATTAATTTTTTATGCAGTAAAGTACAATGAACAATGCATATTATTATTGAGACAGGTATTTTGACAATTTATTCAAATTGTATGCAATATTCAATGTACCTAATGATGCTAGGTAGCAGCACCAATAATAACCGACACCCATACATTAAGTGCATCGAATAAAATAGCAATGTTCATTATTTATTTCTTATTTTAATATTTATAATAAATATTTGAATTAAGAACGAAGACGCTCATTTCGCTAATACTAATTTCGCTTTGAGGTATTTTGGTCCAAGAGCTCAGTGTCCCCAGACAACTTATTTTCTAAAGGACAAAATGTGGGGCGCCAAGTAGTTAGTGTTTATATGTATTGTGTATGGAATGTCCGCATACCTTTAAGTTATGTACCTCTCCCTCTCTCTTTATCTCTCTCTCTCTCTCCCTCTTATTATTTATGTTTCTCACTGTTAAACCTTCCCTGAAATTCCAACGAACAGCAATTGATTTTTATATATAGCTAAATAAGTAGTAAATAAAATACATGTGGCCATATGGTCGTGCTCACACCCGAACTGTGTTTAACCTTCGTTGCAATGTAAGTAGGTAGGTACAATTCAACTGGTTTATCATTAATTCCGCCAGTCAATTGGTTTATTTTTAATTCCGCTTTTGTTTTTGTGCAATTATGGTGCGCAATGAAACTGCACATGTAATTTCGATGCATCTGTGTCAGGCCACACGGGTACACTCCCTAGTAACAATTTTTACCCTGCCTACCTGCTAAGGAAGGATTACGTTTTTCGCGTGTATCTTATAAGTATTTGTATATTTGTAAATTTCTTTATTACCTCGTATCTTCCGAACGGAAGTATCTTATAAGGCTTCATGATACAACTCTCTGCAGCTTTTTACGGTTCCTAGAGTTCTTGGCCAGTTTTTATCAGACTGACTTTTATGACTGATGTAATGAAAACTGCCCAAATCAAATCTAACCTACTTTAAGATCTCACTTTTTTAAATAACAGCAATTGTTATAGGTAGCCAATAAAGCAAACAAATAGAGTTTAATACTTGTTCATAATGTTATTTTGTTCCTATAAAGAAAGAAAGAAAGAAAGAAAGAACAAGCATTTAACATACAAAATACATATTTAGATTTTGCATAGAACTTGGCACTCATTTAGATCTCCATTCTTTTTGCGGCGAAGCCCATAGCCAAGCATAATTTTTGTATTGAACTTGGCTCTCCTTTTTTACATTTATGTTTTTGGTGGGATTACATTACACTCCAATAAGTATATGATATAAGTTCTATTGAGTTTTACCTCTTCCCGTATTTCAGAGTCAATTCTCTTCAACAAATTCCTCACGTATTCATCACTGTCGTGTTTCTTTAACAGCGAGATGGCGCGGTTTATCAGATTCAGATCGCTAGTTCTTTGTTTTAAAATGTCTGTTATATTAACTATGTTAAGGATAATAATTCTGCCCTCGTTATAATAAACAACGTATCTGACATTTTTTGCGAAAACGAGTTATTAGCATATTCGTAATCAGCGAAATGAGATCTATCTAGATCTATTACCCATTTTTTTGTATGTATTATAGAAACAAAAATAAAGGTAAGCATAAACAACGTATGTGCAAAATTTTCATTGTCTTCCTTATGAAGAACAACGTATTGTCCATTGCGTTTAGAGTTTTTATTCAATTTCCTAGTCATAAGTAACGCACAAGCACTTACGATGTTTATGATTGGTACAACACGTTCAAACTATCTGTGGACTTCGCTGGAATTCGATGCCGCTCCCGCTTCCTCGGACCTCACCCTGTTTTCGCCTATCCAGTACCGTTTGCAAAGGAAGTGCCGACGCACGTGTATTATTCTTGCTTCGTAATCGCATTATTGTTTATTGTTTCTTGTTCTTTATTGCTTCTTGTTGTTTATTATTATTTAGTGTTGTAAGATAGGTGGGACGATACATAATGCAGAGCGGAATTTTACGCTCAAAGTAATCCAATTCTTTGAAAATGAAAAAACACGGCTCTTTCTTTCTTTTCTTTTTTATTTTATTTTCTTTATTTGTTGTTACAGCGGCAATAGAAATATACACTCTGTGAAAATTTCAACTGTCTACCTATTACGGTTCATAAGACACAGCTTGCAGACAGACGGTTGGACGAACAGCCGGGGCTTAGCAATAGGGTCCCGTTGACACCGTTTGGGTACAGAACCCTATAAAGTACAGACTGATCTAAAAGTTGTATAAAATGCAAAAAAGTAGATACACACAAATCAAAATAATATTTTTAATCTTTACGTCTCGATTTTCTTTGCTATCTCTCCAGTTTGCATGACGTCATTGAGCCAGGTCCACAGATATTTTGAACGAGTAATAGTACCTTTTCACAACTCGCTAAATTACAAAGCATAAAGATTATAATTGAGCCACTTACGATGTTTATGCCTTGTATTTCTTTCGTATAGTTTAACAAAATCCTATAAATAATAATCGCATTGGCTCCTTGTGCCATTAATTAATCAAATTAATGAAATGTACGTAAGTATATTAGTTCATTGCGTCAAATAGACGAGATTTTTGGTATAACTTACCTATTTCAAAGTTACCTGTAACAGATACTTGTATCTAAAAAACTCAGATAATATCCTAATTTTAATTTTGACTATTTATAATTTTAAATAGGTGAAATACCAATTCGTTATTTTTCGTAAATATAGATACTTACTTCTTTAATAACAATCTCAACTTAGATAATTTCTATTATGTTTAAGGGAAGAACTGATTAGTAGGTAGTAAGATTTGCGACGTTGTTTTAATAAATAGTTTTTGTATCTTCTTAAGTTTAACACTTGATCTTAAACGAAAAGTAAGTTAATTTACTTGTAAGTTAACATAATTAATAAATATATCTGTTTGTTTATTTTATTTGATCTTTATTATTTTACTAAGCGATTAAAAAAAATATCTATTTACAACCAGTATATACTATCAATAATTAATTAGAAATAAAATAAAATTGCAAGTAAATTGCAAAGCTCATTAATATTTAGTACCTTGTACTAATCATTTTCAATGCATGTTGTTGCTTATCTTAAGTAAATCATTTTTTATATATTTTTAAATACTAAACATAAACATCCTAAGAGCACTTTCCTAGTGTTAATGAACGTAACTGAATAATTTTCCTAGCTATAAGCAACGCAACTGCTTAAAAATTAACACTTTTTGGGTTCTATTAACTCAGAAAACATTTAGAAAACAGAAAAATGTAATGAGTCATAAAATACACACATATAGTACTTAACAATTAATTTTAACAATTTTGAAAATATCTCAATTAGTGTAGTCGTGACAACAAAAATAAGAAAAAAAACTTTAGGCGTGTTTTTCTCGGAACTTGCTGAAATGCAGATACGTTGTTTATCATAACGAGGGCAGAATTAATAATGACATCTATTTATTTGTGTTATTTTGAACCACTGTTTATATTTTGGAACGAAGTTCCTTATCGCGCGTTGTGAAAGGCGACGGAAAAATACGACACTTTTTGATTCTTACGAATGACGACGCTTTTTTTGAAGTGATTCAGAGAGTTTTACAGAGATGGCGCTACTAGCGTGATTCAGAAAGTTGTACAGAGATGGCGCTGTACAACTTTCTGAATCACACTAGTAGCGTGATTCAACAATACTTAAATCGAAAGGAATTTCGTTCCATCCGGGTGTCCCTTGACACCTCTCATGTTTTTTTTAACTATGCTGCATTTACATACATCGCAGGCACGTGTTGTTTTTTGACCCGCATTATCTCAAACTCGGAGACCCTGCGATCGAAAATGACTTAGGAAGGAGGGCCTAGCCTAGCGGTTTTAAACTGTCTGGTGCAATTCAGCCCTATTACATTATGTAAGTACTATTATGTCTTCTGTCCTATTATTATACCAAGAAAGGTGTTTTCAATGTTTATAGTTTCTCGTGACGCGTTCAATCACGACTTTTCAAAGGATACCGGCCAGCTCTGCGGCGACATCTGGGAACTGCGACGCGTGACTGATGGCCAGGGTCATCTTACTCTCCGTGATGTCATTGGGGGGAACGTAGTTCACCTGTATATATAAAATTAAGTAACTATGTATCACTTCATACAAGTTTCGTATTAATGGACAACAGACAGAAGGGATTCTTATGAATAGGATCCCGTTACAGGATACCCAGTGTACGAAAGACAAACCCACAAACACTTACCCGTTTTTTGGTCGGCGAAAACATTCGTAATGACTGTACGTAACAATAATGCAATTTCATTACACATTACAATAAATATATTTATAGCTACAAACAAAAGCATTTACTTTATAGTCTCATTGGCTCCAACAACGTGTTGGATTATGAGGAACGATTACGTAATCGTAATATAGCTCCAATATAATGTGGCGTATTCCTTACAATAAATTATTATATTTATATACACACACATTATTTATATTTACATTTATTTATAGACACAAAATATTAAATTACATTTTATTTACATTTACATAATAATAAAATATTACACAAACAAATTATATATACCTATTATTAAAGTATATTATATTAATTAAATTACTACACTACTTACTAAAATACTATATACAAAATAACTTATTATTTATTATAAAATCACGCACGGCATAATATTAACAAGTCGACACACTTGTGCAGTGGAAACATGGCCCACCTCACTAGGTAATGTTCTTATCTTATGTACGATGTACTCACGCGCCGGCCGCTGCCGGCAGACGGACGCCTTCGGCTTCGCCAGTCGGTACACGATACTCACCGCGAAGCCCGTGTCGCCTGCTAGCTTATCGCTTGCGCTTACGCCTTGTATATCTCGCGAACGTAGTTGTTATTTAACGCTGTATTTATTACTGTTCTATTCTACCTCTGTTCTTATTCTACTCCTTCTATAAATTCTATGGTTTCTGGCTTTCTTACTGTGCTGTGTATGAACTATCTCTTGTGTCTACCGTGCCAATAAACTTTCTATTTTCTATTGTGTACGTTACTTGGACTTTTTACTACGCCCACCAGCCACACACTATAACTGGTGACCTCCGAAAAGGACACTACGAACGAGGACATTAAGGTATTTGTAACAAAATGAGTGACAGTAACGATTCCGTGAAGACCGTTGGATCAGCAAGACACGTTACGCGGCGAGCCCGCAAAGTGCGCGTTTCCACTGGACCTAAAGTCGACGCCCGGAAATTTAAAATTAAAGTTCCGTCATTCTCACCGGATGATCCTGAACTGTGGTTTGCGTTGTTGGAAGGTCAGTTCGACAGCAATGATATATCTGATGATGAAATTAAATTTAATCATGTTACCAACAACCTTGACCTACAATTCGCCAAGGCCGTCAAGGACATCATTATCAATCCTCCAACAACCAACCGTTACGAGAAGATCAAGACGGAGTTGATTAAACGGCTATCCGCGTCGCATGAGAAGAAGGTTAGACAGTTGCTTACCCATGAGGAACTTGGAGATAGGAAGCCGTCGCAGTTTTTACGTCATTTGCAAGACCTTGCTGGACCTTCCGTGCCTGACGACTTCCTTCGGTCGATATGGAGCAACCGCCTTCCTCACAACATCCAGACAGTGCTTGCATCACAGCCTTCACATTCGCTGGACCAGCTTGCGGACTTAGCAGACCGTATCCAGGAGCTGACGTCACCATATAACGTCGCGGCGGCGTCTTCGAGTGGAGCACACATGTCACACCAGGCCAACGAAATAGCGGAGCTGAAGAAGATGGTGCAGAGCCTTACGCTCAAGTTGGAGGAACATGCACGCGCAGGCTGTTTTGTCACCGATCGTGCAAGACCTCGCTACCGTCAGCGTTCTTCTTCGCGCCATAGGAACCGTTCTCGATCCAGTTACAGAAAGTACCCCGTGTGTTGGTATCACGCCAAGTTCGGAGCCCAAGCCGACAAGTGTATGAAGCCCTGTGACTACGGGAAGTCGGGAAACACCGCGGGCAGTCAGTAGCGGCGACCAATGATTGCCTTCCACATACGGGTCGCCTCTTCGTCACCGATCGCAACTCAAACACCCAATTTCTTGTGGACACCGGTAGTGACCTTTGTGTGTACCCTCACTCTGTGCTTCGTGAGCGTCGTGCTAAAAGTGGCTTTGAACTGAGTGCAGCGAATGGATCCGTCATTGAAACTTTTGGTTTTATTGAGCTTAGCTTAAATTTAGGCTTAAGGCGTAGCTTTTCATGGCGTTTCATAGTGGCTAATGTTACAAAACCAATCATAGGTGTTGACTTTTTAAGCTTTTACAACCTTATGGTAGATTGTTGACATCAGCGCCTAGTAGACAACACCACTACTTTAAGTTCAAATGCTTTGCCTGCTAATATCGATGTATGTTCCATTAAAGTTTCTACAGGTGACACGCGCTTTCATCAAATTTTATTGAGGTTCCCGGAGATTACACACCCTTCAGGTACGCCGATGTTTCCAAAGCACAATACTGTACATCACATTAGGACTACACCTGGACCTCCCATATCATGTACTCCCCGTAGACTGGCACCAGACAAGCTTAAAGTCGCTAAGCATGAATTTGAGCTTATGCTCAAAAATGGTACAGCTCGTCCTTCGGAGAGCCCCTGGGCTTCTCCCTTACATTTAGCGCCTAAGAAGGATAACGGCTGGCGACCTTGCGGAGATTACCGAATGCTTAATGCACGGACTGTACCAGACCGCTATCCCATTAGGCATATTCATGACTTCGCCCATTCCATTTCAGGTTGTACGATCTTCAGCACTATAGACCTGACCAAGGCTTATAATCAGATCCCAGTCTTCGAAGGTGACATACAAAAGACCGCCATCACCACTCCCTTTGGCCTGTATGAATTTCCATACATGACCTTTGGTCTCAGGAATGCAGGCCAAACATTTCAAAGGTTTGTAGACGAAATGACGAGGGGCCTTGACTTCGTGTACTGCTTCCTAGATGACTTCCTAGTCTTCAGCAGAACAGAGGCTGAACATGAAGCTCATCTTCATCAACTTTTCAGTCGTATGAAGGAATACGGCGTTCTTGTTAATACCTCCAAGTGCGTTTTCGGCGCACCAAAGGTTAAGTTTCTCGGTTACGAGATCTCCGCATCTGGTACTAAACCTTCAGATGACAAAGTAAAGGCAATTCAAGAGTTCCCAGTACCCCAGACTGTCAGACAACTCAGACGCTTTCTGGGAATGTTAAATTTTTATCGGAGATTTCTTCCCCACTCCGCATCCCTTCAAGCTCCCTTGAATGCCTTACTTTCCGGCAATGTCAAAGCATCTCAACCAGTCAACATTTCTGGTGATACTTTACTGGCTTTTAATAGATGCAAGGAAAGTCTCAGTGATGCTGCACTTCTGGCACACCCAGATTGTCAGGCCGAACTCGCTCTTGTTACAGATGCCTCCGACCTGGCCATGGGCGCAGTCCTGCAGCAGCGAAAGGATAATATGTGGGAACCCTTAGCTTTCTTCTCGCGGAAATTGACCCCCGCGCAACAAAAATATTCGCCATATGACCGCGAACTCTTAGCCATATACGAAGCCATCAAATACTTTCGTCATATGGTTGAGGCAAGACACTTCGTCGTATATACCGACCATAAGCCGCTCAGTTATGCCTTCAGCGAAAGGAAAGCTAACTGCTCTCCGCGGCAGTTTCGACACCTCGACTATATCTCGCAGTTCACAACCGACATTAGACACATTTCAGGCAAGGACAACGTTGTCGCTGATCCACTGTCACGTGTCGAGGAACTGCAGATACCAGTCGATTTTGAGGTGTTAGCTTCCTCTCAAGCTGCGGATACTGAGTTGGCTGAACTTCTTTCGGGAGAATCTTCACTCCGGTTAAAGAAGCTAAAAGTCCCCTACTCCTCCACAGAACTTTACTGTGATGTCAGTACCTCAGTACCTCGCCCATTTGTCACAGTACCTTTAAGGCGACAAATTTTTGAATCCCTTCACAGCCTCAGTCACCCAGGTGCTAATGCAACAGCTAAACTCGTTGCCGCGCGATTCGTGTGGCCGGGAATGCGTAAAGACTGCCGCGCTTGGTCTCGTCAGTGCTTGGCGTGCCAGCGTGCCAAAGTCAACCGCCACGTATCTTCTCCATTGGGCACCTTTGATCTCCCTCGTGCCCGATTTAATTTCATCCATGTGGATATTATCGGCCCACTGCCCGTTTCCCAAGGCTTTCGTTACTGCCTCACGGCGGTGGATCGTTTCACTCGCTGGCCCGAAGTCACGCCCATAGTGGATATAACTGCCGAAACGGTTGGGAAGGCATTAATATCTTGGATATCCAGATTTGGATGTCCAACAGATATTGTCACTGATCGCGGTCGACAGTTTGAATCGTCACTTTTTCAATATATAGGAAAAATGATTGGATTTAAACATCGCAGAACTACCGCGTATCACCCAGCCTGTAATGGGCTAGTGGAACGATTCCACCGCCAGTTGAAGGCAGCCATAATGTGTCACGCCGACTGCAACTGGGTGGATACATTACCCTTGGTGCTGCTTGGTATAAGGAGTGCATTTAAAGACGACCTCCAAGCATCTTCTGCCGAATTGGTGTATGGTGAGCCGTTGCGCTTACCTGGAGATTTTTTTCAGACAACGACTCCCCATTCCACTGATATATCAGACTTCACAACTCGTCTGCGCCAATTCGTGGCTAAACTCCAACCAACACCTGCTGCACGTCACCAAAAAGATAAAATCTTTGTTTACAAGGACCTCACCTCTTCTTCTCATGTCTTTTTAAGAGACGATTCATCACGGGGGGCTTTACAGCCACCATATACAGGTCCCTATGAAGTTTTGGAGCGAGGTGATAAGACCTTCAAAATACAGGTCAAAGGGAAAAGCGTCACGGTATCTATAGACCGCCTGAAGCCAGCCTATATGCTGATTGACCCATCAAAAATACCCACCCATCCCACTCCCATGCCCACACCTACCCCTATACCTGACCCTGACCCTGTTCCTGTAAGTCATGATATGCCTACTCAGGATAATGTCAAAAGAACACGCTCGGGTCGCAAAGTTCGTTTTCCTGATTTTTATCGCCCGTAGTGACGGTCTCTGGGGGGGAGTGATGTGGCGTATTCCTTACAATAAATTATTATATTTATATACACACACATTATTTATATTTACATTTATTTATAGACACAAAATATTAAATTACATTTTATTTACATTTACATAATAATAAAATATTACACAAACAAATTATATATACCTATTATTAAAGTATATTATATTAATTAAATTACTACACTACTTACTAAAATACTATATACAAAATAACTTATTATTTATTATAAAATCACGCACGGCATAATATTAACAAGTCGACACACTTGTGCAGTGGAAACATGGCCCACCTCACTAGGTAATGTTCTTATCTTATGTACGATGTACTCACGCGCCGGCCGCTGCCGGCAGACGGAC
>CAWVQL010000421.1:0-36732 GCA_963932265.1 Thymelicus lineola
CGTCTACATCTACTAATTGCTGCACCTCGTGCAAGTCCCGGACAGCCAACAACACTCCTCCCCATCCTAGATCGCCCGCTCGGTCGCGACGCAAAACGGTATATCCCGGTGGGAACAATTCCGAATCGTAGATGCTGCTTACTAGGAATGTCTCAGTGAAAGCGAATATATCAGCTGATTCTGCCAGAATAGATTTTTTACAATGATCTAGTTTAGAACGGAGTCCACGAACATTTTGATAATAAAGTAATAAGGTTTCATATTTTACTTTACTGCTAGACTTGCACCTGCTTGCGAAATCCACTACGCCATGGCTTTATATAAACATCTTCCGGCCAGCACTCGGGTAGTAAATAATTATCAACATGCTTTGTAGGCACGGTCAGTTTGAAGGATGCATAGTCTCCTCGTGATTTGAGAGTTTCAACGTTACAATTATTTCCCGGACAGATTTTAACTAAGTGCGCTGATATATCGTCCGATGTAGTTCCACTTCGGACATAATATAGATGTAAATAAGATTTACGCTCGGCCGGTAACAACAAACACGCAGTTGAGCCTGGAGCGGCGGTGCCGCGAGTAATGTTTGCGGGAGTCGTACGACGAAGGCGCCTCGGGTTTTCTTCGATTCTTTCACTAGCGGAGTTTTTATCATTCAAATGTTTGCTAGCGCGAGACATAGCCGCTCCGTCTAGTAGCTTTTGCGGCACAGGCGGCGTAGGAGAGCTCGGTGTGACGGGTGCGCTGCGGCTCGACTCTGCTCGAGTGCGTTGAGCTATTACGGCTAACTCGGAAGATTCCGGACATTGTAATGGAGGAATGGGTGAATAATTCCGTCCTCCTTTGTCCTTACGAACAGTTGCGGAGAGTGCCGATTTGGCCCGAGTACGGGCGTCACGTATTTGCCGTTGTGGAAGATCCGATGCTTGACTTGCACTCCTACCCTCAACTTCTTCGATATTTATTTTTGTTGCCGTTTTGTCACAACTATCACCAACACAAACCAACTTCTTAATTAGATTATTTTGCTCAAGAATAATCTTCTCCAACGATTCTACTTTATTCTGAAGGTTCAGAACAGTTTCACTGAGAACGCGAACTGTAGCTTCTAATGATTTTACTGACATTTCGAATATTAAGAATTAAATGAACGCGGAGCGTCAAGCGAACAACCTCCAGCCACGGCGGTGCGGGGGGGAACCCGTACACGTATACGTATTATTACTTTAGTTGTGTAGTTACACGATTAAAATAAGCTGAAATAATAATCTGACTCTACAATCATCGCTGATTTTTTTAGCCATACAAGGCTGTGGACAGAGGCGACAGAACCCGCTTGATGGTAATAGCCTAAGAGCTACTGAACCATTTACCTAACCCACTTCCCACAAAGCTAAAAATTTATTAAATTATATTTTATTATCAGTCAATTAAGAAAGTACCGTTCTGGCAGGCATCTCACGGTTGCGTCATCATCCCTTAAATTTTTGAAAATGCAAAAAAAAATTATTTTTTATCCCACTCGCACAAGGCTACAATTTTAATATGTTGTAATTTACATATGTTTAAGTGTAAAAAAAAATTGCCAACCCATTTTGAGGGTTGCAAGTGTGTGCCAGAACAGAGCAAAGTTGTCATCGGGAGAGCAATTCATAACCTACTCGCACAAGGCTCAAATTTTCAGGGAACATTCTTTCAATTGTTTAAACACTATATGTAAACAGCCAGAACATTCTAGCGGTTGCAAGTATCTGCCAGAAGAGTATAAAGTAATGACGCTCGATAGGCGTGCGAGTGCAACAGACTTGTATGGGTTCTAATGTTAGAAAGAGAGAATACGTCTGTTATATATTGCTTTAAATGTTGGATATTAAAATAATACAACAAGTTGCACGCCATGTTCTTTTTATTATGTCCTCAATGACTGTGTTGCCACACTTGCTACGAATAACTTATTCTAATTTTACATCAGTGTTGTCCTTATACAACTACATACATAACATCCTCCGTTTCAAGTATGATTGACAACTTTAGTTTCAATATCTTAACTTTAACTGATAATCAATTACAATTTCTATTTATATAAAACATAATTCTTTAAAAACGAGGGTTTTCTTATTTTCCTACCATATCTAGTTACTTTTCCTTCAACATTATTATTACAATTACTATTCAGGATAACATCAGAATTTACATCGAGATTGTCATTAACGGTTGTGCTGGGTGGAACTGCAGAAGGTAATTCCACTTCTTTTTTGACATTAAAGTTGTTATGTGAATAATTTAAATGTCTTTGATTTCTTCTAACTACTGTTCCATCCTCCCTTTTTACAGCAAAAGATCTAGGACCCTGAGCTTCAATAATTTTACCTGGAGCCCAAACTTTACTTGGTCTGTCTTGAATCATCACATTCTGTCCTGGGAATAAAAGCTTTCTAGCTTTACTAGTTCTGTTGTAATAAAATTGCGCTTTCTCATTATTTTGTATCAACTTTTCTTTTACATTTACAACTTTAGGCAACAAATGTTCTTTAGTACAAGGTAAGTTTGTTCTTAATAATCTAGACATAAGTAATTCTGATGGACTAAAATCAAGACCAGCAACGGGTGTGGTTCTATAATGTAATAAAGCAAAGTTAAAATCTTTACCAGTCTCATAACACTTTTTCATCATACTTTTTACAATTCCTACAGCTTTCTCACTTAAGCCATTAGACTGAGGATACCTAGGACTAGAATGAATTAACTGAATATCTAATGAAGATGCAAATTTTCTGAATGTCTCACTACCAAATGGCATGTTGTCACTAACAATATATTTTGGTATCCCATGAGTTGTAAAAATTCCCTTTAAATTATTTATTACACAATCAGCTGTTTTTTCAATTAAACTTGATACTTCTATCCACTTAGAATAGTAGTCAACAACAACAAGGTAATTTTTCTTGCTGTAAGTACATATATCCATACCTATCTTATAAAATGGAATGTTAGGAACATAGTGTGACTTTAATGGTTCTTTAGCATTAGATGGTCTGTATTTTTCACATGAAGTACAAGATAACACAAATTTCTCAATGTCGTGTGACATTCCAGGCCAATATATGACACGTCTAGCTCTTTTCTTACATTTAACTACTCCTGCATGTCCTGAATGAATTATGTTAATCATTTCTTGTCTCACCTGTTTTGGTACTATGATTTTATTTTTTAAATATACAATATTATCTTTTACATGAATAAAATCTTTTAAGCTATAATATATTTTTAATTCTTTACTTTGTATACACTTACTATTTTTAGGCCATTCATTAGTATACCAATCAATCAACTGCATTAAATTTTTATCTTTTAAAGTTTCTTTTTGTAAAAAGGTTACTCTACTATCCGTTATAGCTAAATCTGTTTCAAAACAATGCACCAACTCCTGTGTTGTTGGGTCGATTTTAGCATTAGTTTTAATGTAGTTTCTAGATAAGTAGTCAGCAACAAACATTTTACTTCCTGGTAAGTATTTAATTGTGATATCGTATTTCAACAATTTCAGTATCATCCGTTGTAACCTAGCACTAATTTTATTAATATCTTTATTAAATATTGCCACAAGAGGTTTATGGTCAGTTTCCACTGTTATTTTACGTCCATACACAAACTGATGATACTTTTCCAATGAGGCACATATAGCAAATAGTTCTTTCTCAATTGGAGCCCATCTGCATTGACAATCAGTGTAACATCTAGAATAAAAGGAAATTGGTCTCCCATTCTGCAGTAAGCATGCTCCCATACCAGAATTTGAGCTATCCGTTTGCAAAACTATAGGCCCTTCATTACTTAATATAGCTAAGGTAGGAGTGCTACTTAATTTAGTTTTTAAATCGTAAAAAGCTTGAGCCTGCTTATCTGACCAAATCCATGCAATATCCTTTTTAAGTAAATTTCTTAATGGTTCTGTAGTTGTAGAATAGTTAGGTATAAACTTACTCAAATAATTACACATACCCAAAAACTTTTGTAACTGTTTTACATTTACTGGTTCCTTTAAATCTAATATTGCTTTCACATGATCAGGATCCACTTGTATACCTGCTTTTGATAAAATTAATCCTACATATTTCACATGATCTAATTTGTATTGAATTTTACTTTTATTGAATTTAACATTATACTTTTTTGCTCTCTCAATAACTTTATTTAGTATGCTGTCATGTTCTAAATGATCTTTTCCTGCTATAATAATGTCGTCAAAATAGATTTGTACTCCCTGTATGTCACCAAAAATATTGATATTCATTTTTTGCATTATTTCAGGAGCAGAACAGATACCAAACGGTAATCTTTTAAATCTAAACCGACCAAATGGTGTACCAAATGTGCACAATTTATTATCATCATTTAATTTAATCTGGAAGAACCCATCTTTCATATCAAGAACAGTGAATACAGATTTACCTGCTAAATTATTGTAAATCTCATCTGGAGACGGAATGAGATATCTCTCTCTTAATATATATTTATTTAATTCTCTCGGGTCTAAACATAACCTTAATGTTTTATTTGGTTTCTCTATAATAACTAAATTGTTACACCACTCTGTCGGACCTTCTACTTTTTCTATTATATCTCTTTTTTCGTAATCAATTAATGTTTCTTTTAGCCTATCTCTTATTGACAATGGAATTCGCCTTATGGGCTTAGTTACTGGTTGAGCATCTTCTATCAGTTTTATTTTATATGTACCTATTGAACCTAATCCTTTAAAAATATCTTTATTTATTTCTATAAATTTCTCTTTTTCTGTAATACTTGTATTGGTCTGCGATACCACATTAATTCTCTTTAATAAGTTTAATCTAATACAATCGGGTAACCCTATCACTGGCTGTACATTTAAGTTAATTACAGTGAAATGTATTTTCTCAACCTTACCTTTTACTAGGCAATTAAGAATAATTTGGCCTTCTGTCTTCAGTTCCTTACCATTATAAACAATCAGAATGGTTGATGAACGCTGTAAACATAACTTATTGTTCTTGTTAATGTCCTGAAACAAATGCAAGGGTAAAGTATTGCAATCTGCACCAGTATCTAATTTGAATGGTATTGTAATACCGCTTATATTTATATTCTCTTTCCATTGTAATTTTAAACTATCAACACGGTTGAAACTACCTATTGTATAGCTATTTTCACTGCTTTCACTGCTGCATCTTTCTTTATTTTCTAAACTATACGCTTTTTTCTTCTCTTTGTTCTTATTTCTGCACATCACAGCGAAGTGGTTATATTTGTAACATATCGCACATTTTTTCCCAAATGCTGGACATTTCCTGAATTCATGATTCTTCCCACACTTCATACATTTACTTTCTTTTTCATCCTTGTATGTCACTTTTTGCTTCTTGATAACATTTAATTCTTTCTTAATGTTCATTGCTTCATACTGAGCTCTCCCTGTTTCTGCCGCTCTTCCATACTGTATGGCCTGCTCCAACGTCAAGTCATTCTCTCTCAGCAGTCTTTCTTGTACACTTTTATCTCTGATTCCAATAACTATCATATCTCTTACTAGTCGGTCCGCTTCTTTGAATTCACACAGAGTAGATTGTTTTTTCAATTCTATAACAAAATGTTCAAAGGTTTCTGATTCTCCTTGATACATGTTGAAAAATTTATAGCTGTTTCCAATTATATTCTTTGACGGTTTAACATGACGGCCAAATTCCTCCATCAACTTTTCTAGGGTTTTTATATTCAGTTGTTCTATGCACGTGGTGTACATGTCCATGGCGTCCTCACCGGCCAAATTCAGAAACAACGCAATTTTACGCTGTTCAGTTTTTTCATTTAGTCCCGCTGCTTCTAAATAATTTAGGAACCTTTGTTTGAACTTACTGAAATTCTCATTTTCCCCCGATAGTACCAAATTCCTTGGCGGTTGAAGTCCCTCCATGGTGATCAATCAATTGTGATTTGCAAATTTGTGAAATGTACAAGATGGATGCTTTAATTGCGTTATAGTTTTTACACGAAAGTCCACTAAGGTTATTTTTTACACTCGGTCGTCCACTAAGGTATTTATTTTAATGAACTTTTAGTTCCTGACCTTTTAATTGCACTTTTAGAAAGTTTACACCTGACACCATGTTATATATTGCTTTAAATGTTGGATATTAAAATAATACAACAAGTTGCACGCCATGTTCTTTTTATTATGTCCTCAATGACTGTGTTGCCACACTTGCTACGAATAACTTATTCTAATTTTACATCAGTGTTGTCCTTATACAACTACATACATAACAACGTCTATTGTAATGTTTTCTCTGAATTTTCAGACAAGACTTATTATGAAACAATCTTAGCACTACTTTTAATAAAAATATGCATTTGAATTACCTCAAAATATTTAATTGATGGTGAACAGAAATCAGTTCTATTAGTCAACTTTAATTTTTTATTCATTTCGTGTCTGCCTTATTTTTAAATTACAAATAAAGATAAAAAGACTGTGTAAGTTTATTAACCAAATAGAAAGATGGAACCGGGCGGGGACCAGCAAATTATTTAAAATGCAGTTAGCAATGGCCATAAGTCATAGCGATGCGCGACTGCGAATGATCTCACTGTTCGAATAATCTATGACTACTAATGTACACATTCGACTTGAATATTAGTAATATACTAATGTTCATATTCGAATAACGACTACTAAATTAGGAACTAATCTAATAGCGTTTCGACTCGCACATTCGACGTCGCTCACTTACCGAGTCAGTTGTTAGTTTGGAATGAATATATTGTGTAGGTACGGATCGTTCACTGCTCCGCCGCCGGCGCCGGCCGACTGAATTCTGATTCTGATTACGATTTGAATGATAATTTTATTATGAATAATAAATATTTGTTAAGAATAATAAAAAAATACTTGACTTAAAAATCTGTTCATCTTTTATTACAGTGATCCTTCATCATATTATGTTCAAAATATATTATATCATATCCTTTCTTTCTGACACTGAAACCCATACAAGTCTGTTACGCTCGTACTTCCATCGAGCGTCATGATCATTATTAAAACTCTTCTGGCAGATCCTTGCAACCGCTAGAATGTTCTGGCTGTTTACATATAGTGTTTAAACAATTGAAAGAATGTTCCCTGAAAATTTGAGCTTTGTGCGAGTAGGTTATGAATTGCTCTCCCGATGACAACTTTGCTCTGTTCTGGCACACACTTGCAACCCTCAAAATGGGTTGGCAATTTTTTTTTACACTTAAACATATGTAAATTACAACATATTAAAATTGTAGCCTTGTGCGAGTGGGATAAAAAATAATTATTTTTTGCATTTAAAAAAATTTAAGGGATGATGACGCAACCGCGAGATGCCTGCCAGAACGGTACTTTCTTAATTGACTGATAATAAAATATCATTTAATAAATTTCTAGCTTTGTGGGAAGTGGGTTAGTCAAATGGTTCAGTAGCTCTTCAGCTATAAGGCTTGTCGGCTAGTTATTTAAAAAACAACGTACCTATTAGAAGTTTATCACGATTTGCTTAAGTAAAAAAAAAGAAACTAATCGTGAGGATTCCTGCGCATATGTACCTGGTTATGTATTCAAAGATCTATGAAGTCTGTTAATCTGTACTTGGTTAGCGGTTAACTTGGCTTAGCATTTGCCTAGTTAGTACACTACAGCCCTCTCATCGATATATTGGGTAAGTGGATATAGACCAAACAATGAGAACAAAGATTATAAGTTATTATTAAAGCGACTTATAATTTTTATTGCTGTAATTATTATTAGGTACAAATCCGGTCCGGTCTATTATTATATAAGATATATTAGTCCGGTATATTCGCGAAGTATACTAACGTAACGGCATTAGTAGGTGCTGCAGTCTCATTTCCCATTCTACGTAGAAATGGTTTAATTTTAAAGGTAATAATGCGAAGGTGGTTTGAAACCACTAAAACAATGTATTGGGCACATGTTTGATTTTCGAATTTTTCCATACAATTTTTATAGTAGCACAAGCCGGGTGTTCACTAGTTTGAAATAAGTAAGTAAGTAATTGTTGTCACAAACAAATATTGTATTCCTTCCATTGTTTGTAGATCCTCGTTGTATGGCTCTCTTGCAATTAGTTTCTGCTCAAAGCACGTCTGCCACAGACCGGAGTCTATGATCCGAACTAAGCCAACGAAGGCACTACCTACAGTATAAGATAAGTAAATCTCTCACAAAGTGAACCGTCTTACTTAAACATCAGCTCGGTGGTTAATACAAACATAACATAAAACCAAATATCATTGGTACGTTTACAGGAAAATGGTAATGCAAACATGAAAGGAATGAAATAAACGAAATTGTATTAAAATTCCACCCAAATAATATATAATATTTTGTGACGTTTAGTAAAATTGTTTTACGTAATAAAGAAATGTCAAATTAAAGGTACATTTAATTTTGTGTGTATGTATCCGAGTGCCTTACTTTTCAGACTAAAAAACTATTTCACCATGTTAGGGAATATGCGAAACTGAATAACTATAGGTATTGTTGGACATCTAGATCCAAGGTCTACCTGAGGAAAACTGATGGTGCACAGTTATTAAAAATTAATGACCTTAGTGATCTGGATAACCTTGGCAAATCATGACTAGCTTGCTTTTTCTTTTATTTTATTTTCATTTTATGTTTAGTTTTTATGCCTACTGCAACTTTTTGTTTTACTTACAAAATCACTTACAAAACTCAATATACCGAACACATTAAAACAAACCACACGCACACTACACATGCACATATACTTACACATACGTTATGTACCGAGCAATTTAGTTATAAGCACACTGTCACACTTACACACCTGCACTTACAACTTACCCACATTAATATTTCCGTTTCATTGCGTAATTTCTCTTTAGAACTTAAGAAATTGAATAACTCTTGGAATTTATTAATTCGAGGTAGACTATCACTATTACTTATTTGGTCTGATAATGGATAGTACGTCTATTATAGGTTGTGATCTAGACAATTTAAAAGTTTCAAATTCCTTTAGCTGCGAGCCTGATCAGTGCACAGCTTATGTAACTGACCAGATGCCTCACTTAGACATTATGACACAAAACATCAGGAGTATAGGACATAATTTTGATGATTTTTGTACGTTTTTACACAGAATTGTTATTGAGCCGGATGTCATATGTCTTACGGAGTGCTGGTTATCCTGCAATCATTATCTGCCACAGTTACCAAATTATATTTGTACGACAACTACTACATCTCATAATCAAAATGACGGTCTGGTACTTTATACAAAATCAAATCTCTCGTGTTCAATATATGAGCCTAATCTTCTTGATGCTAATTGTCTCGTAGTAATCATCAACAATAAGATAGCCATTGTTTTTATCTATAGACCTCCATCATTTGTAAATACAGACAATTTCACAATATCACTGGATACAATTTTAACCCCACTTAAAAAATTTCAATCATTAATTGTGATGGGAGATCTTAATATAGATATAAAAAATGAAACTATTGATCGACACGCTTGTAACTATCTCAATTTAATGGCAACACACGGTCTACTACCCGCTCATACTTTGCCGACAAGGAAATCTAATTGCTTGGACCACGTAATGCTAAAGTCTCAACTGCCATCAACAACATTAGTAATCAAAACAAGTATTACGGATCACGATACAATTTTACTGTCTCTTATAATCAAAACTGTTAACAAGGATCTCCAGAACCCTACCTACAAAAAATTTGATTATTTTAATATTAAATCAGAAATTCTAAATGCTAATTTTGACCAAATATTTGAGTGTAATGACTGTGACCTTGCAGCTGGATTATTGGTTGATATTTTGAACAATATAATAGACAGAAATTGCAGGATTAGCACACTACCTCGTCGAAAAGCCCCAATCAAACCATGGATTACCCCAGGTCTTGTCCGTTGCATGCGTAACCGTGACAAAATGCATTTTAAACTTAGGAAATCCCCGAATGATGAAACACTGAAAATTACTTACTCAAGATATCGTAACTACTTATCTCGCTTACTCAAACGATTAAAATTACAGTATGAACGCAATGAAATTCAAAATGCTAATAACAGTAAAAAACTTTGGGAAGTTATCAGAAGCGTGAGTAACCTTAAACCTTCCAATCATCATAGTCAAGAACTTTTATATTTACTAGCGACTCCTCAGGAATCCGTTAATATGATAAATAAATATTTTTCGAATGTGGGTAAAACGATTGCGCTTAAAGTACAATCTCGCAGAACCTCTCTGTCCACAAGCAAAACCGTCACCACACCTTCGTCGTTACATTCTTTTTCTTTAATAGGCCCAGATATATCTGAAATAATTTTAGTGACAAAATCTCTGCGTACTAGCTTTACCTCTGGCACTGATAATATATCTTCAAAACTAGTAAAAGATAACCTTGAACACATTGTTGGTCCTATGACACATATTTGTAACCTTGCTATTGACTCGGGACGATTCCCGACCGTATTTAAAAAATCAATTATTTTACCAATACATAAATCTGGCCCTCAGAACATTATTAGTAACTTTAGGCCAATATCTATTTTATCAACCTTATCTAAAATTTTAGAACGCATTTTAAATAAAAGACTCATGGACTATCTGGAAAATAATAATATTCTATCAATAAATCAATATGGGTTTCGTAAGGGTAAATCCACGTCTGAGGCTCTGGGAGAGTTAACAAATTTTGTAGTCAGAAGTTTGGATGCGGGCAAGAAATGTCTTGCTATCCTGGTTGACCTGGAAAAAGCATTTGATTCTCTCTCTAATTCCCTTCTCCTTCTAAAGTTGGAAGCGCTAGGAGTTCGTGGACTTCAACTTGATATTTTCAAGGACTACCTAACTAACCGCACACAATGTGTTAAGGTCGGGAACACAATTAGTGAGGAAGAACACGTTAATTATGGAGTACCACAAGGCAGTGTCTTAGGTCCGACCCTCTTCCTGGTCTATATTAACGAGTTGTGCAACCTCAATTTACCGGGTGGCAAAGTTATAGCATTTGCAGATGACACTGCTCTTTTGTTTCAAGGAGAGACTTGGGATGAGGTTTATTCACTAGCCCAAAAAGGTTTTAATAGAGTTGCAAATTGGCTACAGGAGAATCTGCTAAGCCTTAACACTAGCAAAACAAAAGTCCTACCTTTCTCAATCATATCTAAAAATTTACCTCCTGAATCTGACAACTTCACCATAGTTGCGCACACTTATGAAAATCATTTAATCTGCACTCGGGGCTTGTGTAATTGTTACAGGCTAGAAACAGTAAATTCTTCAAAGTACTTAGGCGTGACTTTAGATTCTCATTTAAAATTTGACTTACATATAAAAACACTTACTAATAGATGTAGAAAACTTACTGCTTTATTTAGAAAAATTCGACACGTAGCCGATAGTAAAATAACCAAAACTGTTTATTTAGCCCTGTGCCAGTCGATTTTAACATATTGCATAGATACTTGGGGTGGTGCTGCCAAAACGCATCTTTTACCTCTGGAACGTGCACAACGCACTGTATTAAAAGTCATCAATTTTTTACCATATCGTTACCCCACAACATCTCTGTATGAGGAAAGTGGAGTACTATCTGTACGAAAACTTTTTTTACTTAACCTAGTCTTAAAACAACACAAAATATTACCGCCTGATCACAAAACCGCTAAACGGCGGTCTGATATAGTATATACAATAAATTCATTTAGAACTGCTTTTTCACATAGATTTCCCTGCTTTCTAGGTAGCTTCATCTACAATAAAATCTCGAAAAGCCACACAATTAGGGACTTAAACTCATATTCACTGCGGAAAATTGTAACTCGGTTCCTCCTGACTCTTGACTATGATGAGACGGAAAAGTTGCTCTCAATTCTTAAGTAAATAACTTCATTCGTTTCTCCCTAACGTACGATGTCATACACATTTGCACAAATCTTATCAAGTACACACATACACTCACGAACTTGCACACACACACACACACCACGCACACACACACATACACACACACATACACACACACACATTAAGTTGCAGATTTTTCCTTTTTGTTATTAATTTATTGCATGTTAATTTTGGTTACTAAAATTGTTAAACTGTTATTTGTTAACTAAAATGTACTTCAAAAACTATGTTTATGTGTCACACATCAAATCTATTAGTTATAGTAAACGGATACCTTTTGGGAGAGTTCAGTTGCCTATATTACAGGTTTACGCCCAGTTTAGGCAGCTGACGAACATTTAAATTGTACCACTTACTATAAAAATGTATTACCCAACACCATGTACATGTAAACATTTTCTTGAATAAATGAATTTGAATTTGAATTTGAATTTTGTACATCAAAAAGGGATCTTCTTGGAATGAGGCTCGAATTGAATGGGATCCGCTCCAGGGCGTAGATAAACGTATTTTACTTCATTAGCGTAATGAAATTTTGTGAATTTGGTCGAAAAGTAAGGCTGATAGGGCTTCCCGTAATACATGGTTTTGTGAAGAAATCGGTACTGGCTACATTAGTATGGAACTGGTTAGATAATTATAATATTTTATTTGTTATTTTAATTTATTTTGGTATTTATTTGCACTGAATACAAATAACATACATAGGTTCGTGTAGGATATTTGTGGGTACGGGCACGTAAAATCAAATGTACTGGTAATATACTCGTAATACCTATGAATAGATGAAAAGAAAACCTTTGTACAATTTTTTTATTTCAATCATTATAGAAAATGAAACATTCATTTGTTAATCCCAGTTCTGTGATTAAATGAATAGGATCGCATTTCATTTCAATCGCAGAGCTAGTCTGTAGTTATTCGTACTAAGCCAATGCAGAAACCTGGTGCAAAAAGAAATTCATCATTCGAATTGGTCACTTCATGGCTATAGCACGAGGCCACTTTAGGCTATCTATAGATAAGATACGCGTTGCGAATGAACTTTGAAAGTTATTACTTAGAATAATTTGACCAGAACTTTGTTATAGGTATGTTGATTGTTGATCAATTGGGATAAAAATGATAAAGCTAAATTATTAAAATATTTTTTAACAATTTCGGAACGGTATGAGGAAATCCGTCTCCACTATATCCGGCCCAAACGTCGACATTCAGGAAACATCTCCTGAGAAATCAGGAGGTTACTCGTACACCCACTACCAAAATACTTACACAGCCATTGTAGGTGAGAGAGACTAATGAGGGTATAGAGATCTTTTGAAACCTCTTATCCCATTTTAATATAACTTATTGGCTGACGTTTTCACTGAAGCTGACTTAACACTACCTTTTACATCCAGTTTTTTGAGGGTCGAGAGTGAACTAAACGATCTTACGATACTCGTAGAATACGGATAACGGTTGTCGGTAACAACCAAAAAGAGTTTGAATTTGTTTGCTTTTTTATAGACAGCGTCGGATATATGTAGTTGTTTTATTCATATCAGGTATATTTTTGTTTATATTACACTTTATATTATATAGTTTTTAATTCTAAAATACAACGATTTCTAAAAGAGCCAGGAGTTCTCAGAAAATCTCTAATATAGCTTATTCTATAGACTGATAAATAATTGCAGTCTTAAACTAAAGTTACTCTGCGTCAAAGGACCCCGCACTAATTGTTTTAAAATTGTGTTTCAGCGGATTGGTCTGAATTTTTGGTATGTTGTAGCCCTAACCATACTGATCAAAAGTCCCAATGGACTAGACCTCCCCAAATGCGTATTTTGTCGTCCAGGGGGCACTTTCCCCCAAAGTCTATTTATTCGATTTCTGCGGAATCATTCTGAATTTTTAGTATGTTGTAGTCCTAATCATGCCAAACAAGAGTCCCAATGGACACAACCCCCCCCTAAATGCGTATTTTGTCCTTCAGGGGGCACTTTCCCCCCAAAGTCTATTTATTCGATTTCTGCGGAATCATTCTGAATTTTTAATATATTGTGCCAAACAAGAGTCCCAATAGGCACGACCCCCCCATATTGCGTGTGTTCTCCTTCCGGGGGTGCTAACCCCCCCCCCATGTTGTATTTATTTGATTTTAGCGGAATAATTCTGATTTTTGGTATGTTGTAGTTCTAACCGTGCCAATCAAGAGTTCTTATAGGAACGAATCGTATTCCGTAGGCGTATTTCCGCCACCTGGAGAAAGAAAAACCCCCTAAAGCTAATTCATTTAAAACCTACATTTTTTCAATAACTTTCTGAGCGTTTTTTTCGCAAGGGGCAACCTCCCCCTACCAAGTTCATTCATGTGATATCAGTGGAATCGTTTCGAATTCTTAAGTATGTTGTAGCCCTTACTAATGCAATGTAAATCCCTAATGGGCACGATCTCTTAACTGCATATATTTATTCAGAAATCCTGAAAGTCCTTAATGCCCTATTTTTCGTGTGAACTTCAACATTTTTCTCCATACTCAAAATCCAGATCTTGTTGTTTAAGATTTTTAGTGTTATTAAAGCTTTGGGGGGTTTTTCTTTCTCCAGATGGCGGAAATACGCCTACGGAATACGATTCGTTCCTATAAGAACTCTTGATTGGCACGGTTAGAACTACAACATACCAAAAATCAGAATTATTCCGCTAAAATCAAATAAATACAACATGGGGGGGGGGTTAGCACCCCCGGAAGGAGAACACACGCAATATGGGGGGGTCGTGCCTATTGGGACTCTTGTTTGGCACAATATATTAAAAATTCAGAATGATTCCGCAGAAATCGAATAAATAGACTTTGGGGGGAAAGTGCCCCCTGAAGGACAAAATACGCATTTTGGGGGGGGTTGTGTCCATTGGGACTCTTGTTTGGCATGATTAGGACTACAACATACTAAAAATTCAGAATGATTCCGCAGAAATAGAATAAATAGACTTTGGGGGGAAAGTGCCCCCTGGACGACAAAATACGCATTTTGGGGGGGGTTGTGTCCATTGGGACTCTTGTTTGGCATGATTAGGACTACAACATACTAAAAATTCAGAATGATTCCGCAGAAATAGAATAAATAGACTTTGGGGGGAAAGTGCCCCCTGGAGGACAAAATACGCATTTGGGGGGGTCGTGCCCATTAAGACTTTTGATCAGTACGGTTAGGGCTACAACATACCAAAAATTCAGATCAATCCGCTGAAACACAATTTTCAAACAATTAGTGCGGGGTCCTTTCAATTTTATATTATTTTTGTCTAAACAGCATACTTTATTTAGATATTTTCCCTAAAGATAAGAGGCGTGGGCAAGTCATATACAATCGAGATATCAATAGTCATAAAAAAACCCGTTATCGTCCCTTATCTGTCCCTGCTTAGAGCAAGGGGTGAGGGTCGTTGGTTCCCAGGCAAGCGGAGCAAGAAGCAAGAGTTAATAATATACATTTCTTATACACTCACACACAAAATGAACGATGTCGCATGTTGCGTGGGGAAACACGATCAAAATTACGATTAAGTAATAATATTAAACAAACATATGAAACACTTAATAATATTAAGTAACCTTTTGATTTATATGCTACTTTAAATTAGGACATCTTTCATTTACAACCAAGTTATAATAAGTAATATTAAGAAAGATAAAGATAAGTAAGATGATATGATAAGTTTCTATTATTTTATTTAGTTAATAAAGGCATAACACAAATTGAAGAAGAGCGTCTGCCTATCCAACTAGACCAGCGTATTAGTATAGACGTAGCTGATTCATCTCACAGGAATTATGTCGACAAAAGCCGTAATGTTCACATTATCAAGCTTAGTATTGTACGTACATTTGCAGTCACAAATTTGTATATTACATGGTTTTCCCTAGTGGCGGCTGACATTGTGAGATTACCTTTGTATGAATTCAGGGCTTCTTTGGGGTGACACTGACATACGCTGGTAATATGTGGGGTAATGAGATTAAGTCTCAACATAAGGTAATTTCTTAATTAGAGAAATCGAATTATATAATAATAAAATCGTTTATTAGTTTTATTATTATCCTACTAATATTATGACAGAGCTGTGCCGCGCGGTTTCGCCTGAGTTAATTAGTGAAAAAAACTAATTACTTAAATATTATGATGTTACATAGCCTATAGCCTTCCTCGATAAATGGACTATCAAACACAAAAAGAATTTTCAAATTCGAACCAGCAGTCCCTGAAATTAGCGCGTTCAACCAAACAAACTCTTCAGATTGCAGATGCCAATTACAAACCAACAAAAACCAGAAACCATTCGATGGTGAGTGGATCAGTTGGTTACTATCGTCGCGTCACCAGCCAATGGGAGAAGTACTTATTTCTGGCTCCAACACCATGAAAAAATTTCACTGTTCATTTTAAAAGGATTTGGTATATCAGTTTATCTCAAAGTGGATGAGTGGGCGCTAAAAACTTTCTGGGGCGGTACAAGTCATAAAATATATTAGGAGGCGTTGACGTGATCTAATAATAAACAAGTAGGTACTTTCTATCAATATTTATCAAACAAAATTGTATGAAATAAAACAATAAACCTAGGGAGAAACTGGAAAACAAACAAATAAAAGTGAATTAAGTATATGGTTACTCACAATGTTTGCCGGCACATAAAAGTAAGACTAGAATAAAAATCTTCCCGTAATGCCTTAACTTCTCACGTATATAACATGCAAAACACGTAAAGTCTTTTAAGTGAATCAAGGGATTTTCTTTCCCTAAGATCTTACGCATATTTTTTCAGGACAGCCTTGACTGATTATTACTTTGGAAGAAATACTTTAATCTTAACGTAGTAAGTAATTTACCTTTCGAATTAAGTAGATACCTACGAGGACACCCAATAAAAGCTTAATACTACCACATATATAACAAAACATGAGAGGTGTCAAGGGACACCCGGATGGAACGAAGTTCCTTTCGATTTATGTATTGTTTTGTTGTACAGTGTACTCTGTAAAACTCACTGAATCACTTCAAAAAAAGTGTCGTCATTCGTAAAATCAAAAAGTGTCGTAATTTTCCGTCTAGCCCCCTTTCACAACGCGCGATAAGGAACTTCGTTCCAAAAACAAATGTTCATACATTCATTATCTCTAATTAGAGCGCCCTGTGTCGTGGGTGGAATGAACATGTGAGACCTTTGCCAGGATGGACCAGGACGATGCGAGAAAGGGATGTTGGTTTGAGCTGCAGTATGGATGGAATGGATGGAAAGGCTTTTGAGGCAGAGGGGTCGAGCCGAATCTCACCTAATCTTACGTTGGAGAGAGGGGGGTCTCGGCAAATATCATGTTATTTTATTTCCGCAAGAAACAGAGTAAAATTGCAAGAAAATAGTGCTAAATTAAGTAAAACCTTAAAATATGGCTAAATCTTATACAATTTTTTTTTGTCTTTTAAATGCATTTTTTTCAAGAGTTAAAGGAAAATTGTTTTTAATTATTATTTTGGATTGTGAAATGTGAACCAGTAAATTTTTTACTATAACTTTTTTGTCACGGGATAAATCAACTTAAAGTTCACCTTTTTCAAACGTTTCGACACTGCCTAAGAAATTTTCAATAATACAATTACTTTTCAGTGGTTGGTTTTTATCGGAGAACATGAACTGTATTATTAGGTTCAGAAAAACTGGTTTTTAGAAAAATTTAAATTGTAAATAAATACAAAATAATAAAAGTCCATAAAACATAATTGATATGGAAAATGTTAAAAGTTATGTACGCAACATTTTTTCATCATGAAAAATATTTTTGATAGAAATCCTAATGGAAATATAATAATAGCGGCTTACATGGCCTGCTATAGATTAAATCGTCTGTGAATAGAAGCAGGTCGGCGGTAATGAAAAATATTTTCAAGCGACGCGACGGACACAGCATTGCATCGGTTGTGCGGGTTGTACCGTGGCGCGCCCATTGTACTTGGGTTCCGTAATCGAAGCACAGATCCTTGCTATGCAAATTTTTTCCATACAAGTATATTGTAACAGAATGAAGGTTATGTACCTACCAACCTTATTTTCAACCGCAAATATTTTTATTATTTCCATCATAGCCCGGCGGCTTGTGTCGATGCTAAGTGATCATAAACCCGGTTAAGCAACAGCGGGCGCGGTTGGTAGTTGGATAGATGACCGCTAATGGAAAAAAATCTTGAGCGTTTCCGTGCCCTACCTTTAGCCGTGTCGATCCCGGCTGTTATCGTAAGATAACGGTCGTCGTACCATGTCGAAGGTCTTCGGGCGACATCAAAACTAAAACTTAGATAGGCCCCTAACCACTCCCAATTCGCATTGGAGCACCGTGGTGGAGTATGCTCTAGGCCTCATGAGTGCTCAGTAATGGGCCATTATTAGGTAGAAGCTAGCCAAGTAATAGGTTTGCTTCACATAACGCAGGTGAATACATACGAGTACGATGATATATTACCATTTCGCATGCTAGTGTCATGTCGCAAACAATGAGGGTAATGATAGGTTCCGTCTGCCTAACGACTCTGGTTGAAGGTTCGATTTCAGGTTACACTAGTTAAGTTCCAACTTATTACAGTTTAATTATTTGTTGTTTTCTAAGTTTATTATACCGTACCTGGCAAATATTATTAGGGACTTAGTTTTCTATTAGATTTATTAATATCCTAAGATCCGAACTAGGCGCGACTTTACCCATCTGTTTATTAGATGAAAAGTGTTTTATAGCCAAGTTCGTATGCGAAAAATAAATCGCGAGTGGGTTAACTGAAAAATTCCTGGCCAGAATATAAATAATTAATTATAATAATAATAATTAATTATAATTTTAAACAACGCAACGTTTGCATTTCCTATAGTTCCTATTTTTCCATACTTTTGGTTGGTATTATACTTTTTGTTTAAAGTCACTAGTGCAATATTAAATAAAAAGTAATTTTTAAATTTTTAATCCTACTAAGTATATTAACATTATAAATGTTAAGGTCGCGAAGCAAATTTAATAATTATCCCTCTTGTAATTTAATAAAGGACAATGAAAATCTATCTTCTTTGTCTCCGGTATAACAGAATTGAAAAAATAAAGCTTAAAATGCTAGAAAAGGCGAGAAAGTAGTTTGTAAAACTTGTTTAATGCTACTAATGGAGCGTTCTAAGAATCTTTGTGCTCCTAATTGAGAGCATTGATAAACGCTGGGATTGAATCCCTTCATTCTGCGACCTCAGTTTTTTTGAAATGGAAGCAGAAAATGGACTCAAGTGCTGTCTAGCACTTGGTGGTAGATAGCAACTGCAGTTCAAGAACATTTTATAAAATAAATTCAACAGAACTACGGTCTACCTGATGGTAAGGCTATGTCGCCCATGAACCTAAGCAACACCAAAGGCTTACTGATGCGTTGCTGGTCAAGAAAGAGAAAAGAAAGATATAACCGTTGGGGAAGAAAGGTCCTCGAATGGCGCCCACGTCTTAGAAAACGGAGTACAGGACGCCACCCGACTAGGTCGACTGACTGCTGGTGGACAGCATCCACTGGAATCAGAAGGCTCAGGACCGGTCAAAGTGGCGCAAGTTAGGGGAGGCCTTTGTCCAGCAGGGGACCTCCAAGGGCTGATAGATGGATGAAACTGTGCTTTGGATATTAAAACAAATGTGACCTTCAGCAACACACGAGTTAAGTATTTATGACTAGAATATTTATGTGAAGTGTAGGCGTCTTTTCTGAATCTGTCATCTTGACGTGAACCCATTATTCAGTACATGAATACATGATATTGTACTCCAGAGCTGATTTCACTTTTTTGTAGCAATGTACAACAAGACAATTTTAGTAAAATGAAGATGCCTACTAAGACTGCTGAGATATTCAGACAGGCCTTTCAAAAAGACACAGTATTTCTCACTTAGATTATTAAATTGTAGCATAATACGTTGTAAGTAATGTATGAGAAAGATTGCCTTGATGGGCTCGAGCCTCGATGGCATCTAGTGTTAACAAATATTTAACTAATAGTTAAGTAAATAGCTGAGGTCGGATCTTCTCCTTCAATAATTAGTTTTTCTATGGATGAGGTTTTAACCCTACATAATTTGACGACCCGCGTGGCGCAATGTTTACCACGCCGGATCGCCGCGCCAAGGGTCCTGGGTTCGATTCCCAGCGAGGCGGAAATTTGAATGATGAGTTTGAATTTCTGTTCTCGGTCTGGGTGTGAGTGTCCTTGTCTTGTGTGTTGTCCATGGCAGCCACGACACAGGGAATCCTAGTGTGGGGCTATGAGTGTGAAGCGTTATTTATTTATTTATTTATAATCTATAATTGAAATTTAAAAAACCTTTGAGTTTTATTTACACTAAACGTAGCTAAAGAAAACTGGACCAAAATCGGTTCATCCGCTTGGGAGCTACGATACCACAGACAGGCATAACAGATACACAGACACACAGATACACAGAACCGTGAAATTTATAACACCCCTCCTTTTTCGTCGGGGGTTAAAAATCACATCGATCAGTGAGCCTGTAGGACACTACCTAGGATAAGAAAAAAAAAGTGATGACCTATTTCTTGTTCTGAACCCACAGCCTGCAAGTAATGATAGCATAATAGTGTTAGCACTAGCTTAGGCCTGGCTAGTGGCTAGTGACAGTTATAACTTCATTCTGTCCCTCCCTGTACATAATACTAGGTTCAGAATATTATGCAGTTAGACTGCCTTAGTTTCCAAAGTGGTCTAGGTGAACCACGAGGGGTCCACGCGAGAATCGACGGATGTTCTACGTTGGCGTGACAAAAAATCAATTACCTAATTAACCAATCAATTCCCATTTTTTTCGAAAACTATTAATCTCATTAAATATTTTAATCTAAACTCAGCCGCAACGCAAAATTTTGAAAGTGGTCTATGAGAAAAAGGTCTGGGAAACCTATGAGTTAGAAGATGCTTCTCAAGTTTAATGAGATGAACTAATCTCTATTTTGGATGCAAATTGGTACCTATACTTTATTTTATTTTAATAAAGATACTTTCAAGATTCGGCTATATTATACGAATAAAATTATGTAACTATGGCTGAAGATTACTTTCGACAGTTTCTGATTGAACTTCATGAAACTTAGCAGCTGAGTCACTTACTCCAATGAAATTTTTTAGTTTGTTTAAGGGCTAAATCTTTGGGATGATTTATAAGACGGAAATGCATCGTTTAATTTTTTATAAATTTTATCAGAGGATAGCGCTGTTACTTTTCAATCACGCTATAAATATTAAGTAATTATTAAGTTTTAAGAATATTAAGTTCTTGCATTAAATTAATACGGTAAGGTTTAATTAATCAATTAGTAAGCGAAATTCAACCGGTAGTAAAGATTTCATACCTATGATAGGGAGTAAGAGCATAGGCTCCCTATAAACATATAGATGTTTGTAATTCTGTCACATTATTTCCGTGTGTGTTCTAACAATAAAACATTCGTATGCCTTGACTTGACATGTAGGTAATTGTCAACTCTCCCCCTATCGAAAAACAATGTTATTTAAAAACAAAAGCATGTTTTGCCCTAACCTTTATCCTCGTTGCCATAATGTAGTAGGTATTTACGTAAACCAGTATAATATGGTATTTGGAAATATAGGTTACTTGTATAACTCGGTAAGACACCAGCAGCCAGACTAACACATCCGCTCTCTCCTACAACCAGAGAATATACAGTATTAATCTATACCTACAGCTCTAACGGGAGTCGGGACTAGGTCGACACTCGACCTCTACCCTTGCACCCGAGATAACATATTTTTAATACTTGAATGGACAAACACTGCAGATCCTAGGTATATTTTTTTTCCATGTAAGTACCTAGTAGATACCTATACAGAATCTGAATATTTCGAACCGAGTTGGCCAGAGACCCCTCTAACCTCTAACAAAAAGCTATTGAGCAGTGTAGTATCGGTATGCTGGTCATGCTCTGGGCCTCTATGAAAATATGTGCATGATGTGGAAGATCTACTGCATATATTCGATTCAGATCTCAGTATATGATTATACTTATAAAAATATGAAGATTGAATTAAAGAGTTAACAATTTTTTTACTTAAAATTAAGTCTTAAAAATTTTCCTGTGTCCGTTTTTTTACATAGTTTTTTTCGTGTTTAATATCGTGTAGCGCCATCTATTGATGTACTTATTAATGACAACTAAACTCAGAGAAAATGCGAAAGTTTCAAAGTATCTTTACATATACAAAGTTACCTGATTTATCATTAACTAAAATATATGTAGCTTAAATAATAAAGAAGAAGCAGAGATATACAAATTTTTCTTAGATATTATATTTGTATTATGGACTTACGGCGCCATCTTGTGACACTTTTATATCAAGTTAAGGCGTAACAAAAAGTTCAACAAAATGGTACAGATGGCGTATAGTCAAAAAAATTATATCATACGAAATTCATAGACGAAGTTACATACAGCTTTGAACTTAGAGCATAAAAATCCGTTGAAATGTATGTAAAAATAATTAATTAATAGTTTACATACATAAGTCGTTTTAATGTTGTCAAACTTTTAAAATCCTTACTACATTAGATTGTGAAACTTTGTAAATATGTAGGTCAGTAGGGAGTACCTACCTACATAGATTATTATTTAAATATAATAAGGCATGTTTAAAAATTAGGTAATATGCACAAAAGTTTTAACAAAGGGGCTGGTTTTCCACTATTTTCTAATAACACGGCCACTAACTCTGTGGGTTAAGGAGTGCGCTAATATTTTATACAAGTTCCTAGACGTGGAAACTCGCGGTTTATTTTCCGGGATAACAATGTGTTGGTGGACGTTGACTGATCACCCCACTAGAACCGTGGTTTTCAACTCCTTACGAATAATATAAAGATTTCTAAAATATCGTTTGTTCCACCCATCTTACATATTAACCTAGAATTTTAATAAGACTTACCTAGGCATGAGTAAGGTATATAAACGTTGGTACAAATAATATTCTATCTATTACGAATTAACTGTCTATTACGAAGTCATCTTAATAATTACTGGTGAATAATGATAAATTACTTAATTTAGACAAATTAACTATAATATTTATAAGCTGCAAAATAAAAAAAAAATAAAGATTTGATACGATAACTTAATATAATCATAACATAAATAGGACAAACATAAGTCATAATAAAATAAAAATAAAAACATTATTGCTAATATTATTATAATCTTAAGTCAAGGAATACGTATAATCAAATCTAATCGAACTAAAATCTGCTCACTTTTATCCTACTACCAACACCGACTTTATAACACTACTTCATAACAACCACTAAACCAGGTAGGTACCTTAAGTAGGTACCTTACCAAAGTCCAGGGACATGGTATGTAAGTACATAAATTAGGGAGCAATATCTATTGTATGAATTTCCGCATTATTTTAAATTTCCATGGGCACAAACGGAGAGCTGTAATAATTTACAAAAGTTCCGGAAGTCGGGGTTGCGCTTATTTTCCGGGATAACAATGTGCCCGTCGACGTTGATCGATCACCTCATTTACCAGTGGCTCCACCTCTCGAGAGTGTAGCTAAGGTAAGGGTTCTTGGCACTAAGTACGCAGACTAATTAAAAACTAAGAATCTTTGAAAACTTAGTTCGATCTTTTCAATTTTCTCATTATTTGTTTAATTATAATTGATACGATTTTAAGTAGGTACCTTTTGAATTTTGACGTCTTGATAAACGTCAAATTAAAATCTTTATTGAACAATAGGTACAAGGATGAGAAGTTCTTGATGATACTCTCAATGCGTTTTAAATAAAATAATTAGGTACTTACAAAATTTTGAGAGAGATAAACATTTTCCAGTGCTACTGAGTTTCAAAATCCTATTAAGGCTTGTTAACATTTGTTTTGCTTATTACCCCCCGATGTAAATTCTTAAGTCATGATTATGACAGAGAAAAGATTGAATGGCCTTAGATCATTTTGTATTAAGTTTTATCACTGTATCACTTTCTCACTGCCAGTAACTTCCGGACAGAAAAACAAAAACAGCATGGTTTTTGACGTGGATGGGCGTGGTAGCTTGTAAATACAGGAATTACGTAATCCAGCACGGTATTTTTCTTCCTCAGTCAATTATAAGGCGGTGTCTTATCTACCGATGCAAACTACTTTTTTTATCAATTAAAACCTGATAGGTATCTGCTATTAATTATTTTAAACTTTAATATTATGCTTCATCTAGAAATATTAAATAGTGTGGTAATTTATTATTTTACAGAAGTTGTGAGCTCCGGTGTAACAATATGCAGGCAGACATTGACTGATCATTCGAGTGAGCCGTATCTACTTCTTGCAATATGGACGTCAAAGAGAAAATACTTTATAATACCTTACTGTTTAATATACTAAATTATTTTTCTAGTTAAATCTCCGTACCCTAAGATTTTCTCCAAGAAATCGCTGTTAAGCAATAATTCTTCCGATTGCATCCTATTCCTTATCGTAAGTACCCTTTTTTCTTTTTTGTATTCTTGCTATATGATATATTATACTATAATATATTATAAATACTGGATAAAATTAAGTATGTATGTAGTTATGTCAATTGTCGAGTTCGCTGTCGTCCGTAAGTCACGATATGGGCCCACTGAAAATCAGCGTCGTAGCAAGTGCTACAGTTTTGTCCTGAGTGAGAGTAGTGAGACCCAATTTGCCAAAGCTGCTTCATGTAACACGGGTGAACGTGAGGCAGCATATATTCCTTTCTTACTACTTATTATTTTTAATTTACTTAACTTTGTGTAATGTTACGCATAGACTTCACCAACACACAGAGTTGTATGTTATACCATTATGTCTTCTATGGCTATACTTAACATTTGTCCTTAATCCTCTTAAAGTAATAGGTACTTATATTATTACACGGCGTAGCCATTGCTTGGAGCAAATCGCATAAGACTCGAAGCTCCAACAAATAGCCTTTAGGTGCTCGAGCCTCTAACAGAGCGACTGCGGTAACATGCTCGCTAAACGGTTGACTCGATTGCCTCCAATAGGCTTTGCGTCTCTGTTTCAATGGCTTCGCATTTTAAACCTACTAATGGCTTTATCTTCTTTCTAGCTACTTCTTTATACTGAGGCCGGTAGTGTTTTTCCGAATGATAGCCTAGCTAGTCGTCTGAATATTGGTTTTCTGTTGTTCGGGATGACCGAGTTTGAAATTGAGAAATTTTTAAGTTCTGTGAATACAATAGTTATCTTAAAGTATGCTTATCCGTAAATCTGATATGGTTAAAAGTGCACTCCATAGCCTGGCAGGAGTCGAGGTCATCCTTATTATCCTCACATTTGAAACCCGAGTTCAACCGTGGGAAATTGATATGGTGTGAGGATTTGATACCTTAAATGGTGCTATTAAAGGTAAAGGCCAGTAAAGGTAAGATACGGAAGTATCTTGTAGTTCTATTATCAAAGAACAGCAATATATGTGTGATAACATATATATTTCTTTAATAAGCTTGGTGACATTACGAATCGATACACCTTCTACACAAACTTCTACATAATTATAATAAACAAAGTATACCTAATAAGTTAAAGTAGATAGATATCTTATATTTTCCTATAGTCTGGAACAATTTAATTATTAAATGTGGACTTAATAACTTCCGTAGAGCTTTGGCAAAATAATGTAGTAGGTAATTTATAAACTTGTCAAAGTACTTAAGGCCTTCATCATACCCGACTTACCCACTTAAAATTGCATGAAGCTACGTTTTAGGCACTGAATTACAAATGGTGTTATTTCAGTTTTACGTTATATTATAATATTATATTTTAACCTATAATTTTAACAGAGTTACTGCTTGCTATTTATTTTTGTAAAATAAATAATTGTAATCTGGCTTGGGATATTTTCTTTATTTTTCTCTCATACTCATAGAAGAAGCGTTAAGGCTCAGGCTTTCTCTTTAAATACTAGTCAAGTAGGTAGCTGTTTGATTAGTAACACGCAATTTTATTGGCTAAGTACGGTTTGGCAGATGTTCATTCATACCAGGTGTCTTTACAATATTTTCCTTCGGCGCAAATTTTTTTAAAATTATTTTTACTACTCTTTTTTAGACCTAGGTCCCCTGCTTGCGTTCGACTTTCAAATCACAAATTATTTTAGCTATTTACTTTCGAGATACGAAGATAAAACATATTTCATATTTATTATAATTCAAAAAAAAATTCATCAAATTGCGCCGAAGAACCTTTGAATTGAAAATAATAATAAGCTGTATGTAACTAGCAGTGTGAGAGACAATAATGAATGATGCAGTTCATGCAGATCCATCGTATCCTTCTAGTCGACATCGCATGGGTAATGCTTTTGATATTGCGTAGTATTACTGATATCCTTGGGTGAAGGTGACCACTTACGATCAGATGAAGTTACTAGTTATAATACATAAACCGTTGTTTGATCTAACTGTTGACCGCAAATTGGTGTTTAGGCATAATAAAAGCTGATCCCTAAATCGATAAAATGGTGTTAACATGGAATCTGTATAAAATGAAGAAAATGAGTAGCAATTTCTTTGGCAATAAGGCACAGGATTCCCGGAGCGAGGAATGGTATGAAGTAAAGGACTCGTGTCGATTTTCACTAAACTTACTAACATTGTTGTATATTCGGCATATCGTACAATCAAATTAACGCTCAATCCGGCCTGCAACAAACATCAGTCCGCTATGCATCCTGGGCATGTGACCTAATTATGATAATTACTGACAATATATAGCTACGTAACTATTGAGCTGAGAGAAGTTGTCTCAGTAACGAGCACGTGGCAACTGAAAATACTCCTCTGCCTTCGTTAATATGTACCTAGGTACTAATGCTTAGTAGGAACCAATAACAATCTTCATGGTAACATGGAAACTACACGACTTATTTGCCTAAGCTTGCCGTCCCGAAATGCAGGTATCTAATTTCTACGTAACTTGTACATAACATTTACGGTTTACCTAATGGCAAAATCTGCTTAGCTTATAGACAGGCAGGGTAGTAGGTGCGTATTACCTGAATATTAAATGCCTACCTAAGCAACTCAGTCTCATAATATCGTGTCTTTTCTTGTGTAGTGCCCTTTGTAATATGAATATTATTAATCTGTGGGACGTAAATTTCAATAAAATTAATTCTATGATTTAAATCATTGTAAATTTTAAAAATCTAGGTGGTACCTAGGATTGCTAGATGGTTGGGATTCATCTGGATTTTTTTTCCCGACATTTCACACGATGTCCAGAGTTCCGAAAAAAAAAATGTCCCGAAAATTCACTTGATTCAACAGAACGCCACCGCACCGTTTTCTTTCATCGTCAGCTCGTCTGCCGGCTATTTCCAAAAAATAAGGAACTTCGTTCCAAAAATTATCCTGACAAATTCCGACTTTTTGAAGTTTTGTCCAGATATTTCAGTCTTGTCATCTGCCAAACGCGTTCTGTTGAATCGAGTGAATTGTCGGAACATTTTGTATTTTGTCGGGACTCTGAACATTATGTGATTTGTCGGGACAATCCAGACGAATACCGATCATCTGGCAACCCTAAATAAACGGGTGAACCCGTGCAGACCCGACAGCGAGACAGACACACAATTGTGGTTTTTTATAAGTCGTTTTTTAGACAATGGCTACGCGTTGCTCTAAGTCTTAAGGCCTGAAAGCTTATAAGAAACTGTTTTCTATACCTATACCTAATCAATTAAAATTTGAATTTACGAAAACCTAAAAATAGTTTCCTTCCATTCCAAAATTCCAAATTCCAGAATTTGCCTTTGTTGTATACCATTTGAAGTGAACTTATTTTGTACCAATGTTGACGCAAATATACGGGCATTTCTGGCTTTGTTCGAATACAGGGATTGTTTGCGCCACAAAGAGTTCACTTTGCCGAATTGCCAATCATCAATCGCTCAATACGCGGACTGTGATTGGCTAATTGACTGGTATTGTTTGTTTATGCTATTTATTTTCAATATGTTTAAACTGTCTAAATATGGGCAGTGTTTCGCGTAGCTTAGGGAAAAATTACTCGTAATTATGCACTAGGGGGCATCGTCAATCATGGCAATAAGCGACACTAAAGGCATCACTGATGTGTTCCCAGCCAACAAATTCCGGCCAAAATGTCGTTTACAATGTCGTTTACAAATTTAATTGTGATCACAAGCTTTTTTCCAATGGACAGCTGATCTTGGCTCCATCGCCATTTACAACTTTACGTAGACAGAGGGGCGAGCTCGGGAAGGGAAGATAGTTGTTGCTAAGGACTAAGTACCTCATTTTCTTCGAAAAAGTGGTTGCGACATCCTAAGGGTTCGGACCTTGACTAAGCTCGTCGCTTGGCTGAGGACAACAGGGGTTTCCGTTATCAATATGAAACTCTAGTATTATCCCATTTCAACATCTTCTTTTTATTTTAATAGAGGTTAAAATATTGATAAAATATCATTTGAATTAAACTATTAGAAGACAAACTGAATACTATTATCATCGGTGCTAAGCGGCTCTTTATTAAAACTATAGAAGTGCTCAGCGAGCTTTGGCTAATTGGCTGAGAGCATTGCAGAATGAGTTCTACTTTGAAGCGATCAATCCGACTTTGCTTACTTTTAAAACAAAATTTTATTGTGATTGAAGTAGGAATCCCTGTCTATTTTGAGTCTTGCGCTTCTGTATTGAAAGTCAGAAAAAGACTTACAATTGAACAATTGCATTGAATAGATTAACAATCGAAGTTGCAAATGTCACGTTTATTGAAAGATTTTACGATTTAGCTACGACAACGTGAGTATTCCTCTAGAAGATAGTAAATCAGCGTTACTATTTGTACACGTAAGTACTTATAGTTCTTTGATCTTCTTTGTTACTTAAGTACGGTAACTCGGCAAAGATATTTTATAACACAAAAAATGTCGAGGGAAATTAATTACAATAATAACAGTCGCACTGTACATTGCTAAATTATTTCAGGCAGATACCCATGGATACTGAGTTTCTGACACTCAATGGTCGGTATTAAAACAACATGTGCTTCAACTTAAGGGTGAACATGTTATTTCGAATATATTTCAATTAGCCGGGTTTACTTTTGAAACGCTAACGTCGGACTCATAGCCGCAGGCTTCAGGTCTTTGAGTGCTCATCTCAGCTAGTTACTAGAGGTATATTGTGTATGTGTACGTACGATGTTCTTGTATGTGTTACTGTAAAAGCCCAACTACGGTATACAAGTAAAAATAAAAGTCACTGTTCATTTCGAACTTATACCATCATACACACGGTAAATCTTAGGTTTTACCTCAGAAACACGGTAAATTTTATTTTGTTTTTAATATGTTTCTGCTTGTTAGCCACCTGGCAGGTAGTGTTAGAACACTAGTGTGTAGAACGGACTTGCAGATTGTCAATATGATTATTATTTTTCCATTAAATTTTTAAGTTACATTTACATTTACCAACCCATGTTGATAATTCCTAAGATTTACCAGTAAAACCTAAGATTTACCAATATATAACAAGCTTTTACAGTAACATATGCATCGTGAATGTAAATATTTTTAGGTTTGTTGAAAAGCTGCTTCTTCGGCTGCAACAAGCATTTTTTTGCTTTCTAGATACCTGGACAATACTCCACCATGACACTCCAATGTAAAATCGTCGAGAAATTATTGGTCCGGCACGGTAACCATTGCGCAGTGTGCCACACGGGTTGTCTGGCAGTTGTTGTCCGTATGGATGTTGATAACCTTAGTATGTCACTCATATGTCTGCCTTCGTATGTTACAGAGGTTTCTCAGTCCTCTCAGGACTTCCAAATTTAGGTTTAATACGATTCTGTGGCATATTCATGTACCTACAATACATAATACCAATGTCGAGTGTCTCAGTAATTTTTTTTAGTATAGTTTCGTCATATCCATCCATCCGTTCATCCGTCCGTCCGTCCGTACGTCCGCCGTCCGTCTGACCGCAGCATAGTGCCGAAATCCTTAGTGCTAGAAAGCTGTAATTTGGCATGGATATACATATTTATTAAAACTCCAAAGTCGTAGAATTTTTTTTTTCAGTGTACCTCCACTACAGGTAACGTGGGGATGTTTTTTTTCATCGCGTACCGCTGTAGGGTATCACTGAAAAGTTCTTTCAAAAATATTGAGTCTGCGCAGACCATTCTTTAATTCAGGAGGCCCGTTTGAGAAATATTTGGCTATAAAGTGCCAATTTTGGTTAGGTTAGTCCCCCCCTGCCAGCTAAACGGTTTAAGTGGATATGTGAAAAATTCACAAAAATAGATGTACATGATGAATTTAGAAGGAAAACTATCACGGCTACGTTAGCATAAATAAATAAATAGTAATAGTAATAGTCGATAAACTTTCAACTACGAAACCCACATTGCGCGTGTGCTGACAAGCCTGACACCATTTGGTTTTAAAGTTATTCTCTTGTAGAGAATAAGTACTTTAGTAAGGTATATTTACCTACTACTTACTTTTAAACACTTGAATGGTCTTGCTCCAATTTGCAACTAATTGTAGCTGTAATCCAATATTGCAGAAGAGATCTCTAATTGCGTTGCAAGAGCTTACACTAATGATCACTAATTAGTGAATTTCAGGTATTGCGATTATGTATCGGCGTTCCATGTAAATTGTTAGGAAAGTAATTTGATCTTGTCTTGAGATGGATGATGATAATTACTGAGTTTACGGATGAGAATTCATTATAACAAACATATACATAATATTATAACAAATTACGAGATTGATCCAATTTTAGGAATATTTACTAATAATGTATTCTGTGTCTTAGGGAAGTGTTGTGATGACGTAACTAAAAATATTTAAACAAAAACCGGGCAATGTAGGATTCCGAAGTAGTAAGTTTATCGACTATTACTCATTAACTAGTTAGTTATGCTAACATAACCGTGATAGATTTTCTTGTAAATTCATCGTACAACCTATTTTTGAGAATTTGTTCACTTGTCCAACTCCTACCGTTTAGCCAGCAGGGTCCCCCCCGGACACGACTCTAACCAAAATTAGCACTTTAAATCCAAATATTTTGCAAACGGATGCCTAATTCCAAAAATGGTCTTAGAAGATCCATAATATATTTGGAAGACCTTTTCAACGATACCCCATACTAGAGAGCACGCGACGAAAACAAATTAATCCTCACGTTACCTGTAGGGGACCTAAAAAAAAATGTTTTTCAATATTTTATTCTACGATTCTGGAGTTTTTTAATAAATAAATACTTATTTCCATGCCAAATTACAGTTTTCTAGCACTAAGCGTCTCGGTAATTTGTTTCGGACAAACATACGGACGGACGGACAGACGGACAGACGGACAGACGGACAGACGGACGGATGTACATGACGAAACTATAAAGGTTAATTAATTAATAATTTAGCCCCTTAGCTCCATGTACCTAATAAAATTGTCCATGTAATACAATAAAAAATTTTCCATTTATAGACAAATCAATACGTTAAATAAGTTTAAATAAGTTAATAAATAAGTTTAACCCATGTTTTGCTTGCTTTTGTATTTTTATTTGATTTCATAAATATTATATAATATACACATTAGTTTTTTACCCACACACACACAAGCAATCGTCCAATAAGTAAATAACATCCTCATTATACCGAAGGGTTATTTCCCCACGATAGGGTTATGCCTTATATTCTAAGCACCGGTCGCTTGATGAAACTAGACCTAAGTAAGCAGAACGTTAAATTACCTTCAAACTTCTAATAACAGTTAAATAAACGTCAATCAGAATTAATGCCATAAAGCCCAAGGGTCTAAAATATCGTAGATACGTTATATTAATTTAATTAATTACAATATGTAAAGGTAACGTAATTAATATTGTAGGTTACCTACTTGTTAATATTTTTTTTATTTGGGTACCATAAAACCACAGTGTCGTAGTTACGTTACTTCATAATTGAGGAGCCCTAGATCTGCACCGCGCTGCTCCGGTGCGATTTGATGGAAGCATGGTGGAAGAGTTAGTGGCCAACCGATTGTTTTCATGTCATCCGAAGTCATTAAAATATCATTAAAAATAAATAATAATCTTTAGTTTGTTATTTAATAATAATAAACTATATTACTATAAAATTATATTAGGTACTATAAAACTACAAGTATATTACTATAAAAAACTAAATTAAAAATACTAATAATAAACTAAAAATGTCGTTAACAATTTTTGACATGGCATGTATATTTATGAGTAAGATTTATTTTTTATAATTTTATTTAGGTCTATTATTATTTTTATAATATTGTATGCCCGTTTGTGGCACGATTAACAGAGATAATGTTTAAGTTGTAATACCTGACAATTGTTTGATTGATTGATTGACTTATCCGATAACAACCGGGACCGGCTGTGCTATGTACTGCAGCTGCGAAGAGCATTCCAACTTCACTTTCAGCACGATCTCATTATTTCCACTCGACCATGAATGAACACAGACGTATACAGTATACATACCTAATTTACATTGAATTATTAAAATTAAACCATTTTGAAGTCCGGCTTCAAAGTTGTTGGTTTGCAGACGCAAGAAAGTTAGTGAATTCATCACAAAGGACAAAGGGGCACCCGAGGCCATTTGTTCACCGCGTATTTGTTCGCGCCTAATTAAACACGTTACAATAGTAACAGGTACCAGGCTACCAGGAACATCAAGCAAGCCGGAACGATAGGGTTGCTCGGTGTTCGGTTTATGTTAGTAACTGAAACTATTCCAGCCAGAGACTGAGCTTGAATCAAATTCGCGAACTGGATTATGATTGCGTGTGTAACAAACAATTTACAAGGGGTGTTTGTAACTTTTTAAAGAGTTACGTTTTTTTTGCACACTTGATAATTCTACCAGGTTTATTGTTATTTATTGTTTTAAGCAAATTATGGATGTTTACTAAATCGTACCCTCAGTGGAAAAAAGGCATAAGATGAAAATTACAAATTTACAGGAGAGCATAAAAACTGTTAAAATTTATGTAAGTACCTAGTCAAAGGAATTTACATTACGATTTCTTGCACAAAACCGTCAAGCAAGATTAATGATAATTTGAAAAAAATTGAGTATATGCAGCTTTTGTTCTACTTTTCAATCATATTAATAACTAAAATTCAAAGTAAAACGACTTATGCTTTTTTTTCACTGAAGGTGCGATATAATTATGATATAATTATATAATCGATTGTGCATATCCGTGCAACTTGCAAGTGCAAAAGTGTGAGTGTCTGAGTTCGTCGTTCTTTATTTGTTCACAATTTCTTTACAAACATAAGCAGTGGACGTGTAAAAAGAATAGAATCAATGTAAATATTTGTTCCAATAACGCTAAAGCTCGCTGTATCATTACATAACAAAGCCGGTGGATCGACAAACAATTCGGTGCAATATTCACCAGTTGCACTCCATATTAGCGACCTCATTCCCGTAACGAGAGAGATCCGCTAACATTGGCATTTCCATTAGGGTTTCCAAATCCTCCCCATATTACGGATTAGTCTTTACTAATATTAAACACTAGGAAATCGCCCTCGCTTCGCTTCGGGAAAAGTAGTAAAAAAACAAAATATAATATAGCCTATGTCACCCGGGGATAGTGTAGCTTCCCAACAGTGAAAGAATTTTTCAAATCGGTTCGGTAGTTTCGGAGCCTATTCAATGCAAACAATCAAATCTTTCCTCTTTCCTCTTTATAGATTAGTTAGAACTCAGAATGTACGTAAATGATTATTGTGAATCGTTACAGTTATTTACTGATTTATTTAATATCGCCTTGCTGTCTGTAATCAATGCTGAAGGTTATATTTCTTCTTTGACTTTAACGTCGGAATTTGTATTTCCCAAAATTCTTATCTTAAAATTTTTCGAGGAACTAGAACATGTGAAATCATGTAAAAATGCCTGACATTGGGAAAAACGAGAAACGATACGAGAAAACTGTCCACCTCGTGGTCAGTTGTAAAACCTAGCCAGTTAGCCACGATGGTCTCTACCACCATGCATGAAGACTGTCAGGATTAAACTGAGTGGTACATGATCCCATGAACTCCTATAGGATAGACAATTTGCTACACCCTCGTCTATTATTCAGCCTTCCTTGCTAGCAAGCGAAGTTAGCTAAGTCTCAAGCATGGATGAAGCCCATCAATGTATGTCCTGTGTTCTATTATCCGAGGAATGATTGCTATACAAAACTTATTTGGTCTTGTACCAAAAATATCCTACACAACACCATGGTGTTCCTAGTTTCTGTATATTGTTTATCTAGGCAACCATTTTGCAATCAGAGCCAATACGCTAAATATATTGGTACACTGTTTGCCTTTTCGAGTCTGCAATAAAGCAATAACGGAAGTCATCATTCTGCCGATGTGTTTTATAAAAACAAAGACTGGTTTATTTTTTATAACCGCAGTTTTTTTCGCAAAAGAAAGCAAATGTTACTCCCACAATTAATTAACAAAGTTGATTACCTCAATCCTTATGGCACTTTTTATCGTTAAAGAAACATTTAGTAGTAGATAATCGGACTCTGTGGGTTTGTTGTTACAATTATTTAACGTTAATACAGTTAATTTTCTGCAACAAAATTCCACAATAACTCAAGAATTCATTTTATTTAAGAATTAAAATTAATACGCATAGTGTTCTTAATTTCTTGATCTCTTTCTGTAGAGACTTAAAGTCTCTAGGAAAAAAAATGACGTGCCGTGTTTTATTTTTTAGCTTGATGGTTTGACTTCTAATCTTAAAAGTTTATTTTCGACTTTTATGGCTACAATAGATCATTCTTTTATGTTCATATAAGCCCAATCCCTAAAATGTACCTTTATAATTATAACATTACAAAGAAAGTATAAATTAAAATATAGATATATAGATAACTCTTTATTGTTTGCACACCACATATTATACAATCGTAGGTACAGGAAAAACATTTAAGATGGAAGTATGAAACAACAGGCGGCCTTATCGCTACATAGCGATTTATTCCAGGCACACACAGAGGGCATCGGCGTGCGTAAAGTCACCAGAGAATATAGAGTAGAAAGAAACATAATATGATAAAGGAAAAAAAATATTAAAACTTTGAAAAAACAAATTAAGATAAGCAAAATTAAGATAAGCAAAAACCATAAATCTTTACCACATTAGTAGGTAATAGGCAGAAGGAGTGAAAAAGAGGAAAGAAGACAATAGAGGGAAAAAAGGTGATTAAAGGAGAGAAGATAGCAAAGTTAGGTAGCTAGATAATGTTCTTTTAATAATTTTTTAAAGGTCACGATATTTTGCGCTTTTCGAATGTGGGAAGGTAAGGAATTCCACAAACGTATAATACGTACAATAATTTAACTACACTATTAATTACTACTCTATGATTCCAATCCATAACGCATGTTTCTACTACGTAAATATGAATCAGTTACGAGTAAAAGTAGTTTTCCATTCGCAAATTGCCTTAGTGTTTCGAAGCGGAAACAGAACAGCATTACAACCGCTAGTCCCTTGAGCTCATGAAAACGGTGTGTTCAGTGAGTTTACCTACAACCCCAGTTTATAATTGCAAGTTTCTCCGACATTAAGACTCTTGTACCTTACGTTCTTGTAAGAAATAAAGTTTATTTTAATCACTGAAGTATTATTACTAGCGTATAGAATCGACACCGCGAACACGATGTGTCCCAATCAATTGGCGCCAATGGGCTTCAATGTTCAAAGGATTCGTTCGATTTTGAAAGGAGAACGAGCGCTCAATTTTGAAAATAGAACCTCCCGGCGCCGCGGCGGGACACACATTCTGTTCAAGATGTCTGTTTTATGATATTAGGTATGCTTCAATGATTTTAATGAATGAATATTTTCTCTGCGTGGATTAAGGAACTCCTTAATCCATTTCCCTGGAAATCAATTCAGTCAATTATAGTTTGTTACATATTATTATAAATAGATTTTATGGGGAGTTTTCTATAATCCCCGACGTTTGATCTCAAATTGCAAAGCGTTCATTTTGTAATAATAAACAAAGCGAAACAGACAAAATAAAATATTCTATCAACAAATCCTTTGGCTCATAATTCACTCACAAAGGTGAGTTCCGAGGCGTGGCAGGTGGTCTTAATAAATACGAGAATGGTCTATCGTGGAGTTAGATAATAAATTCAAGAGGCAATCAACGCCACGGGGGTGGGTAAAAATATTAATAGCCGAGAAATAATTACATATTCATGACTTCCACCGGCGGTCGGATGAAGTTGGAACGAAGCATCGGGTAAACTAAATCTCCGGGGATTGGGAGCATCCCGTGGCTGAGCCTTTGTAAAAAGTCATTATCATATCATAATGTGTACGAATAACTCAATCCTTGTTCATTTGTTTTATTTTATTTCACACTAGATACATTATTTATTTTTAGAATTTGTTGATATTGTATGACACGCTTAACACGTTGTTGTTCTACTCTTTGTTGGCTATTTACATAAAAATCTGGATCTCTTCAAGAAAAGTAAGGAGATTTCCAACGTTTGCCGCTGGCTGGCAAACTGGATCGCTGCTGACAACCATTTAATACATAGTTTT
>CAWVQL010000422.1:0-27876 GCA_963932265.1 Thymelicus lineola
GCGGCTTATTGTAACAAAATTATAGTTATGATGAAGTGTGATTATGGTAATAAATAATGCACCAGTATCTACCCTTTGGCTATCGACTGACATTTTACATGGGCACGGGGCATATAGTCCTTTAAAAGTAAAAAAATAGACAGGAGCAATTTTGTGTGGTGCGCACCAGGTGTGAGACGAGTTAATTCCAGGGCTTCCAGAATCATTAAATAATAGTACCACGTTCGGACTTTTTTAACACAGTTCATGTATAAATAATTCAAAATCCGGGCCTGTTTCAACCAGAGCAGAGAGTGGTGAAAATATTTTTCAAGAAAACAATCAAAAATCGTTTTTCCACGCTTTTCCATTCAGCTTCGGCAGAAACCATTCGGAGCGGAGCTTAGCGGAACAGAGAAATAAGCGGTTTTCGGATCTCTTCTTTCCTGCTGCTGACCCTTTTACCCTAACCTCTTTCCTCGCTCATGCTCATGCGTCTGCTTCGCTCTGCACCGGTGAAAAATTAAGTGTTTGCTACAGTCGGGCCACTCGTTTACACTGTTTTATGCTTTATTGGAAATCAGTATTAGTATGCATTACAAAACTAATTCAGTTAGAATTTTATATTCAATTTCCAAACATATTAATTACATTAAAATAAATAACGCCTCACACTCATAGCCCTACGCTAGGATTCCATGTGTCGTGGGTGCCATGGACATCACACAAACAAATGCCCAGGCCAAGAACAGAAATTCAAATTTATCATTCAAATTTCCGCCTCGCTAGGAATTTAACCCAGGAACCTTGGCGTTGCGATCCAGCATGGTAAGCATTGCGCAACACGGATCGACTAAGGGTATATATTATTATTATCCGTATTGTATATATAAGTATGATATAAGTATACTCTAATTATTATATTATAATACTAGCTGACCCGGCGAACTTCGTATCACCTAACAATCAAGGAATGCACTTTATTAAGTTTAAGTTACTTTTAACTTTTATATGTAGTTTTGGTAGGATTAATTCTCCCTCTCCGCTCCCTCTCTCTCTCCCTCTCCACTCCTCTCTCTCTCCCCCTCCACCCAACCTTCTCCCTCTCCCTCTCCGGAACAATTCCATTACATAATTTTTGCATAACATAAACCTTAACGGTTTAAGTAAGCGCCGTTGCTTTTTATGTGAAAATAAAAGTTTTTTTTACTATTGTCCACGCAATTTTTATTTTTAATTTTTTTATTATTAAAACCTTCCGTGGCCAACATAAACACAACAAAATAAAACATACAACAACAAACAACACACACAAGCAAAACACATAACAAAACAACAAACATAAACATAATAAAATTTGCCGAATTGGTCGAGCCATTCTCGAGTTTTGTGCTTATCAACATTCAGTTTTATTTATATAAAATACTAGGAAATCGCCCTCCCTTCGCTTCGGGAAAAATAGTAAAAAAAATATGTAAAATATCCTATGTCACCCGGGGATGGTGAAGCTTCCCAAAAGTGAAAGAATTTTTCAAATCAGTTCGGTAGTTTCGAAGCCTATTTAATGCAAACAAACGATCAAATCTTTCCTCTTTATAATATTAGTATAACAAAATAAATAATTATGAAAGATATAATTAACAGCTATTATATTACAAAAAAACCTGTAAACACAAAACATCAATGAAAAGCCCTCAATTATTTCATTTTTACATAATAGCATACTCCAGTCTCCAACATAGGGTTAATTTTTCTAAGAATGCAGCATTGTCTAATAATCCTATTAGATATTATTGATATTAATTGGATTTAAAATGATATAATACATTATAAAAAAATTTTTATAGTTAGTGTCCTTTTAATCTGACAAAAAAATTCAAAAGACGAATGATTGGGATGGCAACACATAAACTTTAGTTTATTTTGTTCTGTTTCACAGATCACAGTGTGCATATAAAGTACGAGTTTTATTTTTATTTGACACAACGGACTCGCAACGTACATGCGAGTTGGCTATTTGTATGGGACCGAAGCAGAGCCATCTAGAGGCAGTGAAAAGAAAAGCTTCGGTCCCATACATTCACCAATACGATGTTTAAATTAATATGTGGATTTAGCCTGCCTAATAAGTCGGGGCTTCCTACAAATTTTTATTCTATAATAAATTATTATTATTGTGCAATATCTTTACATTCGTCGTAATTAATCGTATTGATGGTCACAAAATATGAACACGATATTTTTTTAATGCGTGTAACCTTCGCAGGTCGCGTCAATGATAATAAACAAAAAAAAATTATTCGCCAACTATGAGTTATGACCAATGACGTTATGACGTATTTAAAACGAACGTAGGACGTCGAGTTGTCATTAACGTTTGTCACAATTTTTATTTTGTTATCTCATTTTCCGTTTTTTACTTTCTACGTCACTTTTCAGTAGGGATGTTCATTGTTCATTCCAGGTGCCAATGTGCCTTGTATCGATATTCTGGATCCCAATGGATCGTATTGCAGTGAATCAGTCCAAGTATCGATCCAAGTGATTTGATACAATTTTTTGGATCGATCCAGTATCGAATGAAATATTTTAAAATAAAAATGATTTTGAAAAATAAAAATAGGTAATATTTTGTCTAACTCTGTTTAAAAACATTAATATACCTCATATACATATATATATTCATCAGATCTTTATAGTCCATTTTTTTGCCGGAGTCCAAACTGATATACAAACAAAAGTCATACGGAAATTTTATAGATTCTAGTGGTGGGCGATCATAATTTACATAATCGAAACATTCACTAATTACTTATACTGATAATCAATTGTTGATTAGTAACTAGTTTTATTTTCATTATCGAATGGCTTCAACCCATTTAATGGCCCACTACTGGACACGGGTCTCTCCTCTTGAGGAGACCTAGAGCAAACTCCACCACGCTGCATTTCATACGTTAGACAAGGACACCATTATGTTTATTATTTCCTCTTTAAAACTATTCCATAACTAAGTATCTATATGATATTACACATTATATGACATTATTAAAATATTGCAATTGTTTTTATTGCAACGAAGTTCCTTATTGCGCGTTGTGAAAGGGGGCTAGACGGAAAAAATTCTTACGACACTTTTTGTTTCTTCCAAAAAGTTGTCACGACACTTTTTGCTATTTTAAAATAGGAAATATCGAAAGGAAGTTCGTTCCATCCGGGTGTCCCTTGACACCTCTCAAGTTTTAATTTTTTGTAATTTTCTTACTGATATAATTGATAACAGTACAACACCACATTTTAAGCAATACAAACAAAAATGACGACCACAGTCTTGACAAATCCCCAATGAACGTAATCGCAACATTGAAAATTGCATGAACTTCTTGGCGTAGTGTTGCAAACATGAATATCCGATCCACCAGTGAATCGAATGTCATTGTATCGATACAAAAATCGAGTGGATCGTATCCCATTGTATCGATCCACACACTTATGTATTGGATCAGATGACGGATCAAATATGTCATCATGACATCCCTCCCTACTTTTCTATTCTTTTCAGTCTGTCACTGTCTGTCAGTGAAATAAGTGTGTGTACAACGTTGAATGGTGCTGTGCGCGAGGTGTAAATCGTAAAACATTAAAAATAAAATAAAATTAGGCCTAAATAGACCAAAATGTCGTGTGTGTTTAATATAATTTAATAAAAGCTATATTATTTATGATTTCTGGGAAGAATTGCGTTGATAAAGCCATGTTTATTACAATAAAGGCTACAAGATTGAAGTAAATGTTTTAGAATTAAAATTAGCAGTTGCTGCTACTTCTGTGATAATAATTCGTTGGACCATTTTGTGCAATATATTGTTTTAAAATTTGTAACAATGACCATTACGGTTACAAGAAAAGTAAGCGAGTGTCAATCTGAGACTGTCCAGTTCATGCCAATGGAAAAAGTAAGTTCTATTTATTTAATACGAGTAACCGCCCTCGCTTTGCTTCGGTTTTCTTTATTTTTTACACCTTGGGTTACATTATTGGAGTTTTATTAAGGATCCCTAATTTTTTTGAAAATATAATATACTTAGCCTATGTTACTCGGGGATAGTGTAGCTTTCCAACAGTGTAAGAATTTTTCAAATCGGTTCAGTAGTTTCGGAGCCTATTCAATGCAAACAATCAAATCTTTCCTCTTTATTATTAGTATAGATTATCTCTTCTGTGGTTCTAATAAAGAAAATAATGGAAGTAGGTATCTGTACAAAATCTGCTATTATTTATCATAGTCATATGAGTTCTGATTATTGCCTTTTGTTGTTTTTCCATTTAATTTTGGAAACAAGTTTTATATTGTAATCAATGTTTTCAAATTGCCAATTCACCACACTGTATAATCTGTATTTCAAAAAATAGATTACAAATTTTAACTTTCAAGAATATCTTAAGGTTGTGGATTAATCCATATAGCCTTTATTTAAATGCCTTTGTGATTTTGTAGGCAACAGTAAGGTTTCAAACGCTGTTAGCCACTATCATGATTGTCTTGTTTACACATCTTTACTTATGGTGTCTATAAAATGTATATTACTATACTTCGGTCACATTCGGTTTGGACTTGATGTAAACAAACTGTTGCCTAGTAACCACAAACAGGTGCATGAAACATTTTTTGTATTATAGAATGTTTGAACTAAATCTGCAGTTTGATATAATGTTGGTAGCATTGAAATAAGACCACCCCGCAAGACCGGCAAGCCATGTTCCGCTCCACTCTTTATAAATTCGATGTTTCAAATTCTATGTTATTTATTTTGCAATAGTTTAAAACAACATGTAGTAGTTACGTATAAAATCAATACAGTCTGTTTTAAAATACGTAACATAAATAAAATGTTATTCTGCTTTGTTTAATTTATAAATAATTTTATGCTCATGCATATTGGGTGGAATGAAATATCTGTATAATCTGTATTTAAAAAAATAATATGATCAAATTTCAAGGCATGTACGCGCCATTATAGCTGTGAGGTTTTCATAGTCATTTTATTATTAAAGCTTTCGGGCCTGGGACAGCTATCCCAGGGGCCACTACGACCAGATTTGATCTATTGTAGCCATACCCATTTCAGAGTTAGATCCAAGTCCCACTTACCCTGTCGTAGTATTAATTAACATTTTAAATAACATGATTAAAGTTTTGTTTTTACTGCATATTTAAACAGGTAGAAGATAGTTGTAGAACAGACAGAGAATACAGTCCAAATAGCACACTGCTCCGACGAGGCAAAAAATTAGAAGATAATAATAATCTGAGTCAAGAAGATGTGGAATACATTAACTACAGGCAGCTCCTGAAATTTGAAGAGGCTCCAGAGTATCTGCAACATAATCCTTACATCCGGGATGGGTATCGGAAACTTCTACCGACGAGGCTGTGTTGGGAAAGGTACTTGTTCATTTACTATCAATAAATTTTTATTATCAAACTATTATGGTTGAATTTACAACAATACCTCATTTTAAATTCTCAAAAGATTTAAGGGCTTATTTTAAGAAAAACTTTGTTTTAAACTTAAACCATTTTAAGCAGTGTTTTGTTTATATTCTAATGATATATAATTATGTTACACTCAAAACCATAAATGCTCATTAAGCGAAAAAAAACAGTACATAATGCGTTGTGGCATCTATAAAACGTCCATAAAGCGAAATCGTTTATAGGCGTGAAAAATACACGCAACTCAAACCCCTCAGTTTGTTTAGGTTCATTAGATGGCTGAAAAAGGGAACCCTGCCAAGCGGGGTACCGTCGACTCTGTAAAATAGTCACATTGTACTTCCACACTTTACTATGTCTATATAATTAATATATATAATAGCTGTATGCTAATTTCGCTTTGTGCTCTTTCGGGAACATACCAAAACCACGTGCCTCATTTAGGGGGGGGAGGGGGGTCTTCAAAACACCACGATTGGTCACAGAGGGGAGGGGGGGGGGTTTAGGTTTTTGTCACGTAGTCAATATTTTGGCAACCATTGCGCCACAAAGTCGTCAAATATAAGCAAAATTATTATTTTTTTACTCTGTTTTTGCAAAAAAGTATTGAAAACCGTATTTATCAATTACCACGTGAAAACTAGGGGGGAGGGGGGGGGTCTTCTCATATACTACGGATGGTCACGAAGGGGGGGAGGGGGGTAAAAAGTTGGAAAAAATAGGTTACGTGGTTTTGGTATGTTCCCTTCTTTGATTGCCACAACGCGTCGTGGGCGTTTTCATAAGGGCCCCAACGTGAATTTTCCGTTGTGGACGTTTTGCAGATGCTACAACGCATTGTGAGATATTTTTGCGCTCAATAATGAGTATTTTCGATTTTTAAACGTAACATAATTATCTACCCTTATAGGAAGGTAAGTCGTATTCGCATTTGTTGCGATACAAGATTGCTTTCTTGGGTCGATATTATTATCATCTAAAATGTAAAAAAATGTTACATGACATGATACTCAAAAAACTTTTACTGTAATAGTATCTAGTATACCCATGAAAGTTTGGCTAAAGTTGGCCATACACGATCAAGTATACTTGTCAAGTTTGCAGTTTGACTTGATGTGGCATCCAGTTTGCATGAGATAGCTATATATGCCAGATAGCCACACTGTGGCCATAAACTGTCAAGTTTACTGGATGCCGCGTCAAGTCCGCTGCAAACTTAACAAGTATACTTGATCATGTATGTGTGTGTGAGTAAGGCTGTTTTTAATATCGTGCGGATTTCATCACGCACGCGGGATTGCCCCGCATGCGTGACACCCGCAAGTATCCTTTTCATACAAGTTTTTGTTGTATGCGTGTGTGCGTACAAGTATTTAGTGTGTGTGTGAGTATTATAGCTTAGGCGATGCAGTAACGCACACACTTAAGTGTCTTTTGTTTTATGCAAGCCATCTGTAACCAGATATGAATACAATACTTTTATACTGTCATAAGTAGTAAATTCAACCATTACACATGTTAGATGTATTGATGATAACAGTGGTTAAGCCACGTGAGAGGCCTTCGAGCGCGTCTGAAGAAAATTAATCGAAAACAATTCATCGAATTACAATTTGCCGAATACAATACATCGAAAAACAATTCTTCGAATAACAATTCGTAGAACAAAAAATTCATCGAATGACATTTCATCGAATGACAATTCATCGAATGGCAATTCTTCTGTGTTATGAGTTGGTTTAATGATATCTGGGTATCGAATTTTTAGGGTTGCTGATTTATGAATGTGATATCATATTTTCAGAATTTGGAATAGCGGAACTAATATTACGGGCGGAAAACAGAAATAACGCTTTGTCTCGAAAATGTTGTCTAAAGCGATTTTGGGTATCGCAGATTTTGAATCTGATATATGATTTTGATTCAGTTAAGATTAACAACAAGAAATTGTCATTCGTCGAATTAACTTCTGTCAAAAAAACGAATTCGTCCAAACGTTTACTTTACGACGTAAACGTTTACGTCGGAGCCCTGCAGCGCCGGAGCCGTGACAGAAACTGTGCTTGCTGCATGCTACATACGTCCTAGTGCTGCCTTCCATGTGTGCCGTTTGAAATAATAAACAATATTTATTAATCTTCATATGAAAATCTATATCATTCGATTCGACGAATTGTTGTTCGATGAATTAGTGATTCGATGAATTGGTGATTCGATGAATTGTCATTCGATGAATTGTAATTCGAAGAATTGTGTTTTCGATCAATTGGTGATTCGATGAATTGTAATTCGACGAACTGTGTTCGATGAATTGTAATTCGATTAATTGTTTTCGACGAATTCTCTGCAAATCCTTCGAATTAAAACTTCCGACTCTTTTGTTGGCCACTAACCCCTCCATCAACCCGCACTGGGGCACCAATCCATAGAGGAGTATGCTCTAGGCCTGCTCATAAAAATAGTGTTTTATAAAAAAAGTTGCGGCATGTACCTAATTCGTACTATTTTATTACATTAATAATAGATATTAGATCTTGAGACTAATTTGATAACAATCAAACATGTGGCTATACATAAATGTTTGAAACAGCAAATGCACGTAGGTTTAATTCTAAATAAATTAATACTATGGCAGGAACTGGAGCGTTACATTACATTTACGAGAATTGACAAACAATGCCTTTACTTAGGAATGGAAATAATGAATACTGTCTTGACTCCAATACACATTGTGGAATGGTATTTAAGTACTTAGGAGTAAACGCAATGTTTACAAGCAACTGAAGTACGTAAAAATGTTGCTTGCTGCTAAATAGTTAAAAATTATCGAACACATTACTCGGAGTTGTAATGCCATATATTCATAAAATGCCAGAGTATTCTTTATCCTCGGATTCCGTTTCTGAAAATAATATCATGTCTTTAACTATTAAACCAACAAATCTTGTAATAAATCTCCCACAAGATACGAGTATATCCAATGCCATCAAAAACATAACTTGTAAAAAAAGCCAAGTCTCGCAACTCAGTTCTTCTACCGTAAAAATTTGTGAGATGCATGTAATACCAAGTCGCTTAATTTATTCAGTCCCTACTTTAGGGACCTTCTGTCTTAAGTTATTACGTAATTAGCTAACCTAACAAACATCTTAAAGTGACCATATCAATATTAAAAATCTTTTATATTCTAAATAAATAGATTGACTTGGCCATCGCATGAAAACGCAACGTATCTAACAAGTAGATAATACATATTACATATTAAATTAGATTGTTTTGTGCGATTGCCAAGTCAATCTATTTATTTAGAATATAAAAGATTTTTAATATTGATATGGTCACTTTAAGATGTTTGTTAGGTTAGCTAATTACGTAATAACTTAAGACAGAAGGTCCCTAAAGTAGGGACTGAATAAATTAAGCGACTTGGTATTACATGCATCTCACAAATTTTTACGGTAGAAGAACTGAGTTGCGAGACTTGGTTTTTTTTACAAGTTATGTTTTTGATGGCATCTCATTTCTTTTTGTAGTTAGTCCTATTTCTTTTCCTTTTCAGTACCTTCTATTTCTTCAAATACTAACAATTTCGGGCAATATAGTCCTTTTTTATGCTTTGAGCAGGCAAACGAGCAGACAGGTCACCTGATGGTAAGTGATCACCGCCGCCCATGGACATTAGAAACACTGGGGGCGTCACCAACTCGTTGCCGGCCAAGAAGATGACGATAGATCCACTTCTTGAAGGACCCCAGGTCATAACTTAGAGCCTTAGAGGGAACACCGATACAAGTAGTTTGTTCCACATGACACGTGCGAGGTAGAAAATGACATGAGAACCGAACTGTGGACGGACGCCAGGTATCCAGGTAGTGTTGGTAGAACCTGGTACGTGATGTGCGGTAGTAGGTATTAAGCCAAACAGTTCTTCAGAACATTCTCCATAGTACAGACGCACTATGTGTTATAAACCTCGATTTTGTTTCACTTTGTTTTTATTCGAAAATACTATAGTCCATGTCATTACAAACGTCAGAGTAAAACTCCCGATGCGATACAGCTTTTAGTTTTTTTTGTACACCGTTTCAAAGTTTGCCCATATCCGGGTCTAAAAATTTACAAAATTATTTTTTGCAGAAAAACTAAATTGGATACTATAAAATTGATTATGCCAGTTAATTGTATAGATATAACTGTACTACCTTTAAAAAAATTGTCCATTTACTGTGGTTAAATAAAGTAAAAATTGTATTTTTATCATTTTCGGTCTTATTTATTTTTCTCAGGTATAATGCCGTATTAGAAGAAGATATATACATGAATCGATAGCTTAAATAAATGACTATTATGTGTATTAAAATCATATTCTAATTCCGTGTTATTTAAAAGATAAACGACATTTAAATTTTTATTCAGGGTTGGCACTTTCAAATCCGGATAATAATAATATTTGGTATCTGGAGAGAAAAAAATATATAATAATAAAATATCGTTTTATCTTTCAAATCTTAATTGATTCTTAAGAGTCCTCAGTCGTTTGGTCATGATTCTAACGAGGCATCCAAAAGACAACGAGATATACTGGCACACTTTGTAGGTTTAGATCTGTAGGTATAGTGAATTCGTCATCTATATTTATATCGGTTATACTATTTTATAATATATATATAATATTATAATATAATATTTATGAATATGTATATAGTTATTATATGATGTATGTATTGTAGTATTTATTCGGGTATAAATACATATAGATATTTATATATTTTGTGTTGTATTTATTTAGTCTGCGTATTTCTTTATTATTATTATTTTTTCTCCCTTTGTCGAATATACCGCCATCGTTGTTTTACTACTGCCCGAAGGTTGACTGGCAGAGAATGCTTTTAGCATCAAGTCCGCCTTTGTTTCTATACTTTTTCTATGGTACATAAAGAAAGAAATATAGAAAAATATCATATATCCCTTTACAACTGGCCAAAAAGTTTCGATTTTACCTAATTTATGTCATAAAATGTATTTATAGTGGTGTAAGGTACCACGGAAAAATACTGAAAAAAAATCGGTAACACCAGAATTAACATTATTTATTTTTAAAAAGTTCATTAGCATTTTAAAGTTTTTAAAACATCGTACACATTCGTAACAAAACTAAAATAAAATTTTTACCTAAAACTAAAAAAAAATTGTGTGAATTTAATTTCGACTTTCAAAGACAGCGAGAACGAAAATTGAAAATTTGACGATTGATCATATTCACTGTTAATAAATAAAAAATAAAAAAATTGATAACGTTTTAACTTGATTTTCGGATTCCCTAAACATCTTATTTAGTACTAGCTGTCTCGGCGAACTTCGTATCGCCTAATAATCAGTGATATACTTTGTTATTTTAACTTTTATAGTTTTGGTAGGTTTAAAAAATCAGACCATTAAATTCTCTCTCCCTCTACCTCCCCATCCCCCTCGCTTTTCCCCCTTTTTCTTCAAAACTGACGAAGTTGCCATACTAACTTGCACCCCCTTTTAACTCTTTGGGGATGATTTTCCAAAAAAACGCATTGCTGTTAAATTTTGTTTCTAATCATGAGCTAATATATCAATTTTCATGTTTATAATTTTATTATAAAACTGACGAATTTGGTTTGTATGAAAGTGACTTCAAACCCCTATTTAAACCCCTTAGGGGATGAATTTCCAAAAGTCTGATAGCCTATAGCCTTCCTCGATAAATGGACTATCAAACAAAAATAATTTTTCAATTCGAACCTTTAGTTCCTGAGATTAGCGCGTTCAACTAAACAAACAAACAAACTCTTCAGCTATATAATATTAGTATAGATATTGTATTTTTACAAATAGATTTATGTATGAAAAACGTTATTAAAATAAAAGGTTGTGTGAATGAACATTAAAAAACTTATACCGGATGAAATTAAAATTATCTTGATGTGACAACCCTAACCACAAAAAATCCGGATATAAGTTTAATTAATTATTACTTTTGAATAACACGGAATTATAATATGATTTTAATACACATAATAGTCATTTATATAAGCTATCGATTCATGTATAAATCTTCATCTAATACGGCATTACACCTGAGAAAAATAAATAAGACCGAAAATGATAAAAATACAATTTTTACTTTATTTAACCACAGTAAATGGACAATTTTTTTAAAGGTAGTACAATTATATCTATACAATTAACTGGCATAATCAATTTTATAATATCCAATTTAGTTTTTCTGCAAAAAATAATTTTGTAAATTTTTAGACCCGGATATGGGCAAACTTTGAAACGGTGTACAAAAAAAACTAAAAGCTGTATCGCATCGGGAGTTTTACTCTGACGTTTGTAATGACATGGACTATAGTATTTTCGAATAAAAACAAAGTGAAACAAAATCGAGGTTTATAACACATAGTGAGACGGTAGAATGCGCAGAGAGACCCTACATCTCTCCTCAACTCAGGCGATTCTAATCCGTCTGTAAGCTTGGGATCGTCGACAAGACGAATAGCTAGCCGTTGAATTTGATTGAAGGGATCTACTTGGTCAGCCGGCTCCATACTGAAGTACCGTGAAGTACTTCGTGAAGTGCTTAGCTCTATTGAGCACTTCCAATTTCTTTACCAGCTAGTTTGACCTTTCTAACTAAGTAGTCCCGTAGTTGTAACTAAATGGTATTCCGTAGGAAGGCAGCTTAGACAGTAATGCCTTATGCTACACTCTATCGAAGGCCTTTGCAACATCCAAACTTATAGTCAATGCTTCTGTCTTGCACTTGATTGCTTCTGCCTAGCAATGAGTAAGGTATACTGAAAGATCGCCAGCTGATCTGCCGTGGCGGAAACAGTATTGACGATCACTAATCAGCTGGCGATCTTCTATATACTGGAGCAGTTGGGTGTTTATTTTACGCTCCATTACTTTGGAGAGCAGAGAGGTTATGGTGATTGGTCTGTAATTAGATGGATTTGGCCTGTCTCCTTTTTTGGGAATAGTGTGGATCAAAGCTACCTTCAATGAAGACGTCACGATGTAGGCAGAGTAGGAGAAGATGGAATAGGTATGTTAAAACCGGTATCAACTTCGGAGCGCACGTTTTTAGCACAACAGAAAAAAGTTGAATCCAAAAAAATTTTTTTTTTTTAAACGCTTTTATTTCAATTTTTTTTTTGATTTTCGTGTATTGTCATCGGAAATACACATGTCTGCCAAATTTCATCAATTTTCATTAAAGGGAAGTCATTCAAATTAACGTTACAAGATTTGATAATTTGATGCGGGAAGCGTTTACCTTATTGCCGTGTAAATAGAGTAGCATTTTGATCATAATATTGAGTTTGATGCTTTGATGCTCCGAAGTGAAAGTAAATAAAAGCGTTTAAAAAAGCTTGACGCACGGCATTCTGAGTAAAATTCACGTCAGGCATCAGCTCACTACACTGTGGGATGGTAGGCGGTGTGTTACCCCCGTCATCAACAGTCGAATTCGACGCAAAGAGTGTGCCCAGTATTTTACCTTTCCCTTTTGCGGTGTGGGCCAAGGTATTATCTGCTCTGCGCAAAGGAGGAAGGGACGATGCACAGAAATTGCCTTGAATGGCTTTGGCTAGAGACCAAAACGCTCGGCTACCACACGGATAGCTCAGCAGTCTCTTGTCGGTTCTGTTTATGTGCTTGAACTTTGCCTTGGCAATTTGCTTCTTTGAGGACCACGAGGCAGCATTACATTTCTTTTTCAGGTGACTCACAATGGTACCTCCGAGTTCACGTGCCTCTACCCAATCCTGATAAGCAAATTGCTTCAGGTTTATTGCCTTTAAGCAGTTTCTATCAAAGGAGGAGAAGGAGGGTGGTTGCTATGCATTTATTGCCTGTAAGCAGTTTCTATCAAACCAGGCTTGGGTTTTACCACCAACGAGTGCCACAGAGTTTGGAATGTAACATTCCATGCCCTAAAGTACCACATAGGCTATGGAAAGAGTACAAGCATTGGGATCAGCTGAGGAGAAACAGTTGCACCTCCACAGGTAAGATGAATAAAATTCCCGCAAACCGTCCCAGTCCGCCGATCTGAAATACCAGACTCGGCGAGACGCGCAATCTCGCCGGTCAACGGGTCGTGCCAACCGTACCGAAGATCGTACGAGGCAGTGATCAAACGAACCAAGCGGTGCCTCGACGGATACAGCATAATCGTTATGGTGTGATGTAAGCAGGAGGTCCAAGATGGAAGCAGCATGGCCGTCAATGTTGGACTGGACACCAACTGACTGAGCAGATTTTCCTGCGTAGTCCGTTGTACGTGATCCTAGCCATTCAACATGATGGGCGTTGAAGTCTCCCAGGATAACTACTTCAGCACAGGGGGTCTGCTCTTGCACATAGTCGATCGCCCCTTGAACGTGCTCGTAAAGGGTCGAGTATTGCCAATGTAGACACGCGTTTGGCCGCCATGGTCTACGTGTACGCAGATAGTGGACAGGTCTCTTCCTTCAAGAAAGTTGAGACGTTGACAACAAATATCGTCTCGAGAAAACAGACAAACACCGGCGTGTGGTATAAATTTGTGTTCAAATATGTATCCCGGAAAATGAAGGTAGGATGTCTCTTTCAAGTGTCCGTTTCAAGGTGATAATGAACGGCGTTGAGGTTTGAGTGTAAGCCCCTGATATTGCAAAAGTTCACTTGAAATGTGGAAGGGGGTGCCGCTGATTTTAACCTTTTTTCTTTTTTGGACTTTCTCATTTTTATTTGCGGGGAAGAAATGGAAAAGTAGGGGTGGTGCATTGTCGGCTCTACCCGAGTCAAAGTGTAGTCATAAAAACTATCTCGGCAAGGTGGGTAAACTGAGTTACTGGCTCGGCTCAGTTACTGATTATTCCATTATGTTATCTATATATATAAAATTGAAAAGAGACACACCGCTGATTAAACAAAAAATCTAAGAAACTACCGAACCGATTATGATGAAATTTGGCAGAGAGATAGATTATGCTAAGGAGACGTCAGCTAAGAACGGATTTTTGGAAATTCATCCCCTAACTAGCAAAAATAGGGGTCCGAAGTCATTTTCATACAAACCAACTTCGTCAGTTTTAGAGTTATAAGTATGAATTTTTTTATGTAAGTTTATAGTAATAAACAAAAATTAAGTTTAGCACATTTTTTTGGAAAATCATCCCTTAAAGGGTTAATTTAGAGGACAACAGTCAGTACTCAACTTCGTCATTTTTGAATTTAAAAACATGAAAATTTACATATTAGCTCAAAATTAGAAACTAAATTTTGAAGTATTACGTTTTTTTGGAAAATCATCCCCTAAAGTGTTAATTAAGGCGGCGCAAGTTGGTATGGGAACTTCGTCAGTTTTGAAGTAAGAAGGGTGAAAATTTGTATTTAAGCCTATATTTAGACAAAAAAAATAACTGCATCACGGTTTTTTCGAAATTCATCCCCTAAAAATAAGGGTTGGTAGTCAATTACATACAAATCAACCTCACCAGTTTTCGAGCTATAAATATGAATTTTTTTATATAAGTTTATAGTTATAAACAACAATTAAGTTTAACACATGTTTTTGGAAAATCATCCCTTAAAGGGTTAATTTAGAGGACAACAGTCAGTACTCAACTTCGTCATTTTTGAAGTTAAAAACATGCAAATTTACATATTAGCTCAAAATTACAAACTAAATTTTGAAGTATTACGTTCTTTTGGAAAGTCATCCCCTAAAGGGTTAATTAAGGCGGCGCAAGTTAGTATGGGAACTTCGTCAGTTTTGAAGTAAGAAGGGTGAAAATTTGTATTTAAGCCTATAGTTAGACACAAAAAATAACTGTATCACGGTTTTCTCGAAATTCATCCCCTAAAAATAGGGGTTGGTAGTCAACTACATACAAATCAAGCTTACCAGTTTTCGAGGTATAAATATGAATTTTTTTATGTAAGTTTATATTAATAAACAAAAGTTAACTCTTTAACACATTTTTTTGGAAAATCATCCCTTAAAGGGTTAATTTAGAGGATGGAACTCAGTACGCCCGTCATTTTTGAAGTTAACAACATGAAAATTTATATATTAATTTTGGAGTGGAAAGGGAGAGGGAAAAGAAGCAGAAAAGAGACCAAGACCGGGAGAGGGAGAGGGACAAGAAGCGGGAGAGGGACCGGAAGTGCGAGAGGGACAGGGAGCGGGAGAGAAACAGGTAGCGGGAGAGGGACCGGGAGCGGGAGAGGGAGAGGGATAGGAAACGGGAGACGGTGAGGGACAGGGAGCGGAAGATGGACCGGGAACGGGACAGGCAACAGTAGAGGGAGAGGGATAGAGAGCTGGAGAGGGAGAGGGGCAGGAAGCGGGAGAGGGAGTGGGACAGGAAGCTGGCGAGAGACCAGGTGTGCGAGAGGGAGAGGGAAAGGGAGTGGAAGAGGAACCGGGAACTGGACATGCAGCGGAAAAGGGAGTGGGAGAGGGAGAGGGACAGGAAGCTACAGAGGGACTATGAGTGGAAGAGGGAGAGAGAGAAAAAGAGGGAAAGGGGTTAATATTGAAATTTTTAACCAATAAATAACACTTCAATAACATGTTAGAGCACCAAAAATTTGTTTTTAGAATTATTGTTTGTCTGTCTGTTTGTCTGTCCGGGCATTACATCAAAAGGGTGAACTGATTTTGACGGAAATTAGTTGTTTCTTATACTTTTGGTCATATTTTACTAAACTTTCCATCCAGAAAAATAAAAAGGTTTCCCTGGAAACAAGATGAAACTTTGTATGGATTATTTTTAAAATATCAACAATTTGCTTTAAACTTGCTTCAAACGTTTCTCCTTTAATTGATGGAATACATGTTTTCGAATTTTTCAAATTTTTCATGAAATAGAAAAAAACAAATTAATGTGAATATTGTTTATTTTTCAAAACCCGCAGCCGGAGGAATGATTTGTGATTGTATCGTAGGTTTTACTTTATAAAGTCCTAAATTCAATATAAATTAACCTGTTATTAAATTTTCTTCTGTGAGGGCTACAAATATAATTTCTTAATAAGCATAATTTCCGCGTGCGAAGCTGCGGGCAACAGCTAGTACATAATATAGGTACACTGTTTCGTGAACTGCAAATGTAACTTTGTAATCTTTTATATTTATATGAGATTACAAAGTTAATTATGCAGTTAATGTATCTAGAAAACTGGACCGAAATTGCAAAATATTTTAGTTTTTCCTTGATTTATACACTAAACCCTAATTGTGTTCTAAATTTGAAGCTTCTATGTCTGCTAGAAGTGCCTTAGAGTTTTGATGATCGGTCAGTGAGTGACAAAATTAAGAAACTTTGACTAGTTATAATTCTTAAAGTACTGGTTTAAATTGATTGAAATTTGAAATATACCGTGTTTATACAATGCCTGGTTGGTTACTGAAAATTCAGGCTTCTAGCTTTATCCGCAACAAAGTTATAGGGGTTCGAAAATGGCCTGAACTGCTTCGAGAAAAGGATGTTACGGCCGTGCCGCTTTTTTTTGCTAGACTTGGCGGGGGCACTGCCGTGCCCCCAGATAAGTTCCAGGAAGTTGGTTTCAACAATGGTTTGCATGTAGTTGTCGGATACGTATTATATCATACATTAAAATATAAATTAATGAATTATTCAATCGTATAAATCAAATTTAATTTTTCTCGAGTCAGCCGCCATACGACTCGTCATGCTCCGGCTGGGTGCTGGCGAGCCATTTCTTTTTTCAGTTCAATCTTTTAGTTGTTGGGCGGCAGCGCATCCATATATCTTAAGATTGCTGATAGCCATGAGCGAAGAAGACCCCTCGCCATCGGGTGACTTGTCTGCTCCTTTGTTGGCTATAAGAAACTACACATTATGAGAACGCATAGAAATGTTTTACTTTTTAACCGACTTCGAAAATTTTCTTATCCATAAATATATGCAAAAAGAAGTCGCTAGAACCGTTTAAATATTTTTATGCTCAGCTAACATAGAGAATAAGGTTAGATTAATATGCATTTTTGAATCCGAGAGCTAATTTACTTGACTACGGTAAAGGTCACTCGGAGTATCATTGATATTGTGTTTGTAAATCACGCAATTGCTTATTCAATGAGATGGGTCTTGCGTAACATATTGTGTGCAACTTCCTCGTTTGAATAGGAGCAATCTTTATTCATCAACGAGTCCTCTGGGATACTAAATGCACTGCATCCCGTGTAAATAGTTAGATGCTCTTTCTAGAACAAGTTCACTGATACCCTTTTATGCTAACTAGAGAAGTACAAACCCTGCAGCTGAAATTCGGCCGTAATATAATTTGTCAATCAATTTTATCTATTTTATCAATTCATCAATTTTCTATTCTAGGCCTCCTTAAGAGGAGAGACCCGTGGCCAGTAGACCATTTCATTAATGAATTGAAGCCACAATTTGTCAAAGGGTTATTTCACGTTGTCACTAATGAACGTAAACAATTAAGCACAACTTTATTTTATTTATTAAATGTTTTGTTACATATCTTAATTATAAAAAAATGCTTTATACACTCAATCTCTGTATAATCTTTAACCTTGTGTGATAAACCACATCAATATTAGAGATATCGACATAGACAACTGCAAAGGCAAAGAGACGAAAATCCAAGACAGTTTTATTATTATTATAGACAACTAATAATAACAATAACAGATAACTTTATTGAAAGAGTAACCTTTGTTCCAGTGTATTCTGGTGGACGAACGAAACGATGAACATTTGGACGCATATATTCGGCTTCTTCCTGCTGCTGTTCCTCACGATCAATGATCTGGCCATCATCAATATACACGCCACCGTGACAGACAAAACTGTCGCTGGCATACTCTTTTCGTGTTTTCTGGTGAGTACATTCTTTTTTGCTATGAAATTATTTGAATAGTTTTTGCCTGCGGCGTGGATATCGTTTTTTTACAAATCCCGCGCGAATCCTGAACTTTTCCGGGATAAAAAGTAACCTATGTGTTAATCCAGGGTATAGGCTATCACCATTCCAAATTTCAGCCAAATCGGTTAAGTAGTTGTGGCGTGATTGAGGAACAAACATCCAAACATTTTTACAAACCATTCACATTTAATATTAATAGGATATACATAATATATACATTGGTTTAGAATTTTTAATGAAATGTATAATACAATGTGTATGAAGCTGTGAAAACCTTTGTATAATGTCTAAAATATTGGCATAATCTTGACAATTTTTTGTTAAAAAATGGAGAGAATATCCTCATTGTTATAAGTAGGAAATTAGAGTAAAAAAGCTAGATACGAGTAACTTAGGTGCCCATTACACGGATGAGTATATAAAAAGTGTAAAAAAGTATAAAACATGTTCTATAATAGGTGAATAATGAAGATCCTAAGAGGTAAAACACGAGATATATCAATCTCTTGGCATGCATCTTAGTTGCCAATTGTATTACTTTCATTTGCTCCTCAACCATGACCATAATGCAGGCTGCATTATGGCTGCAGGCTGCTTTGTTATTTATATGGAAGAGAAAATACTAATAAAATCATGATAAATAATTATACTTAAATCGTGTTAATTAGGATAGATAGTTATAAAATATATTTCTTGGAAAAATCTAGTATTATTATATCTAGTATTAGTTATTATTTGATTAGTTCGAACGCGCTAATGTGTGTATAACTTTCCATTCAGACGTAGAAAAATCCGTTTGCATTTGATAGACTAATTTTTCAGGACATCTTTACGCTATTTTTACATCACCCTAAGATTTTTGAGCGCAGAGAAAAAAAAATCAGAAAAAATGCTGCGTAAACAAAGTATATAATATTGTGGGCTGGTAACACCGCAGGGGATAGCTATTATTATATATTTTATACTCCACGTACCAAGATACTATACATAAATTATTAATTCATAATTAACTTTTATAACCTATTATTTTTGTCAAAGAAGTGAATCTTCGTGACAATAAAAAACAATTTTGATAATAAATAGCTTAAAATTATATGCACATTCTTTACATAAAATATCAAAGTGGGTAGGTACCTACGATATTAAAAAGTTCTACTTTTTAAGACTTATAGGCCTGGATAAAATGGGACGCATTTAAAAAATAAAGAGTATTTTTTTTTATGAAAATAGGTAGCTAAACAAAGAAAAACAAGCTGACGATCCACCTGATGGTAAGTGGCTATTGTCGCCCATGGACATCAGCGACACCAAGGGTTCACTGATGCGGAGCCGGCCAAGAAAGTCTTGAAACGAATCACCAACTCATTCTATTCGAGATAGATTTGATAGATGACCGTTAACTGCAGAGAACATGTTCACCATGCCTCTGTGCTACTTTCTTACTAGTAAAAAAATGCATAAGTTGTTTGAGAGCAAACCTAGCGAAGGAACGTAAAGATTTGATTCTCTGTCAGGGTACAATCTCACTATCACTGCTTATTGACATTCTGTTGAAAGAACCAAGCATTTTCTTTAGCAATTATTCACATTCTGTATCTTCTATCAAGTTTCCATTTCTATCAAGTTTCGTGGTCAGTAGGCCGTAGGGTACTTGCAGCAAGCAGGTTGCCATATAATGCAGTCCTGGTATGGTCCGCAGATAGCGCAATACATAACATCTACGTCACTAGCCATTACGAAATACACCATCGGTCGCCTCGAAAGTCGACGTCTCAGTTGGTCGACCTGATTCTCTCAAGCAATTTTAGTGAAAGTATATTTTGCGTGAGGTGATAAAAAACGCGATGAATAGATAATATTTTGAAGTCGGATGCGAGTAAGAGAATTTAGGAAGTTCCGTCAATATAGTTTTTTTGATAAGGAAATGAACTTGCTATCATTATTAATGGGTATAGTAAACGTATTTTCATAACATTGGTCAACCGATAATTATTATTATCGTTTGTTAAATTGTTTTATTAATTGATTCGTTGACCACAGTATGTCCATTATTAAATGATTTGCCTCTAACCACCGTTATTTTCAATCGGTCGGTTCGGTCATTCATTTCAAACGGGTTTATATTTACGGCTACACTTCCTTTTTATTATACTAAGATATTGTTCTAGGAGGATATTATTCACTGACTAAAATACACCAGGATATTATTTTAAAATAACCGCATTTCTTAAGCATTATCTTCTCCGCTCTGTTCATCTAAAAAAAAATCATTCGGTTACATATTTAAGATGTTCTTAGATCGCTAGTTGATCAAAATTGATCAAAATGTTAGTGATAAAAACAGAAACAGACACAAAAAAGTTTTACATATTTTGTTAGTCCTATTCGAGAGCATATTTGCAACTCTTTACGACACTTGGTCTCGTTAGAAAGAAACTAACATATTTTTCCAACGATTAGTACAATTTGCTTCATTAGCACATAGGTGTATGCACTTTCGTCAACCGAAGTAATTTGCTGACCGTACTTTCACGTTCGCTTTCCATTGACCTTTACTGAGGTTCAAGTCGTCATAAAATTTAACTGCAAGTGTTATTCCTTTAATAAATGAAAAATTTGCAATTTGTAAGGCAACAGCGTACTAACGCCATCTGTCAAAAATAATTATTAGGTAAAAAATCCTCCAGATTGTCTTCCTATTAGTTCTTATCTTAGTTTTTGTAATAAGAGAATTATAAAATACATATCTACCTATTTTGTAGGATTCCGGGATGTACAAAAAATTTATCACTATGGCCCCAAAATAATTTGAAATTGTCCTTGATGTTATGTATTTTCGGAAGTGATAAGGGGTCATTTATTAATTACGTAAACACAATTTTTGCCGTTTTTGACCCCTCCCACCCCCATGTAAGAGCACATAAGATTTCTCGGACTCCCCCTCCCCCTTCTTACGTAAGATTTTACCTGGTTTTAGAAAAGGATTAATTGCACTAAAACTCATAATTTCACGTAAATCAAATATTTGTAGTATTTTGACTTGTAAAATAATTATGAAAGAATGACTTTACCCCCTCCCCTCTCCAAGATAAGGGCGTGTAGATTTTGCAGACTCCCCTTCCCCCTCGAGACCCTTACGTAATTGTTTATTAATGAATGACCCCTAACCAACCTCTTTTACTTATAATATCATTGCCCCTAACGGCATAAATCCGCAATTAAATTTTACGTGATAAAGTAAGTATATGACTTATCAAAGGCCTTTGATAAAACGCGTTTTAGCGTTTAACTAAATCATATCCTTTGATAGGCGAGATATACAATACATATTATTCTGATGTCCGAACTTGTTCATAATTTTTATTTCCTCTCTATGATAAAAATTTCATCATCATTTATTTATTTATTTAATACTTGTATTCACAACATTAATATCATTTAATGTTACTTATTACATATCATTTAGTCTTAATCCAAATCGAATACATATTATGTAGGTACCTATTGAGTATAATACATATTTGGTTATCTACTCCTTTTAAAATATTTATATACCAATACCAAACCAATCCATGATTATCTATGTACATTTACACATCCATTACACAGGTAAATTGGAGGACAATAATGAATGTCGTATCAGATATTCTGCCGCCATAAGCTAAAAGGGCACAACTGACATTATTTGCCAAATTGAGTTATATACATAATCGGATCAGGAAAAAAGTTCTACCTGCCTAATTTTTTGTAGAGTTGTAGGATCAAAATAAACAGGAAATACTAAAAGCTTAAAGGGCACTGAACAACATTTTACTGTATGTTTTTATGTCTGAAAAATATTTTATTCTCGTAATTTACAAAATGTAAGATGTGCCCTTTTTCCTTATGGCGGCACTATTAATCTATTATTATATTATTAAAAAAATCGCTTCAAATTATTCCGCATTAATGTGCAGATACATACACAGCAATAAACAACTAAAGGTCAGTGTAACTTAAAGACAGAAAATTCTAGAGTAAATGTTGCCTACAAACGTAATTTTATGCTAAATAACGAAAAAGAATCACGGATTTCGTCCGAGGTCAACAGGAAACTTGAATAATGACAAAATCTTAATTTATTTATGTGAACATAATTTGGCGAAGTACTCATATGATTCTTTTTATGGAAATAGCTTTCAAACGAGCTGACGATCCACCTGATGGTAAGTGGCTATCGTCCCATGGACATCAGCAACACCAAGAGCATCACTGATGCGTATAATTTCCATTTAAAAATGAATGATTTCTTTTGTTAACAGATATGCATGGCACTGTCTGCGCTGTACCACACGTTCTCATGCCGGTCAGAAAACGACTACAATACATTCCTAATGTACGATTTGTTCGGGATTGCGCTCTCCCTGCTCGCCATTTACACTTCGGGAGTATACTACGCCTTCTGGTGCAATCAAGTAAGTATTCTTCACTTTTGTTTGATCATTACTTTAGTCTACTTTAATAGCGTAACTTCACCAACTATGAGCTGTCTCGTCACAGAAGACATCCATCCATCCATCCATAAGGCCTTGGAGGTCCACAGCTGGAGATAGGCCTCCCCTAACTTGCGCCACTCTGACCGGTCTTGAGCTTTCTGAATCCAGCGGATGCCCGCTGTCTTCTTCACAGAAGACATAATAATACATAATTGTAGTCTCGCCCCTGTTTTTAGGGTTCCGTAGTCAAAACGAAGTTGTACGATTAATTTAATAGAAAATCTATCATGGCTACTTAGGTTGCAAGTTAACGAGCAATAGACGATCAAATTATAACTATAGACGAATAAAAAATTCATCCTTACGTTACCTGTAGGGGAGGTATTCAGAAAAAAAATGTTATTCAATATTTTATTCTATGATTCTGGAGTTTTAATAAATATGTCTATCCATGCCAAATTACAGCTTTCTAGCACTAAAGGCCTTATCACACTGGCGGTTTGCGAGCGTTCTGAAAGCGGAAGGGGCACGAACACGCCGCGTGTGCGCAGCGAAGACGTCGCGGACGTGTTGTTGAATGTTGACACCATATTGTTGTGTGCGTTCAGAGAGCGTATTGTACATTGCAATCACGCCACATACAAGCGTTGAAAGCACTGCGTATTCGCTTCACGTCCGCGACGTCTTCGCTGCGCACACGCGGCGTGTTCGCTGCGCGCCCGTTCCGCTTTCAAAACGCTCGCAAACCGCCAGTGTGTTAAGACCCTAAGAGTTTCGGCGCTTTGCTTCGGACAGACAGACAGACGGACGGACATGACGAAAGGTTTCCGATTTTACTTCGGAACCCTACAAAGAAGTGAAATGTAAGAATCAACTTTATTATGATATCCCAAAATTCTTTTTTAAACGCAATACAAATATGCTCTCCTCTCCGAGCCGGTGTGTGTGAATTTTAATTTATGCAGAAGTTCTTCAAAACATCAAATAAGGCTTCTTCCTAATCTCATTGAATGCTACATCTGCGTCAGCAAAACTGTATGACGTCAAGTCATCTGTATGGAATTCTACCCTACTGTCATTAAAAACTTTTCCTTTAAGCGGTATTCTTATATTCTGACAAGTATTAATACTGGTTTCATACATGTTCGGTTCTTAATGGAATTTACGTGACAACAGATGTAAACAACATTTTGTAGCAGTGTTGAAAAACTATGCGTTATTTTTAAATTATTTAAAGTCTTGATACTGAACTCATTTTGTTATCGATCGATTCCGCATAGTTACTCTGATATAACCAGTTTCTTCGACATGTGGTTTGTTTCACAGGCACAGAAATACACTCGTGGCTAATGATATTATGGTGCTGTGTTATTACGTTGTTAATTGCAACTTAAATTAGTAAGATTATCATCTAGCTAGTAATTAGAAAGGGGCAAAAAATGGTACGCACAAAAAATGTGCGCTATACCGTCATGTTCTACATATGGAAAATTTTTAAAATAAGATTTTTTTCTATAAAAAACATATTTCTTGTATTTATTGTAGTTGTTAAAGATATTTTAACCGACTTCAAAAAAGGATGAGGTATTCAATTCGACAGTATTTTTTTATGTTTGTTACCTCAGAACTTTCGACTGATGATTTTGATGGTTTTTTTTTAATCGAAAGCTGGTGCCTGTCATGTGGTCCCACTTAAAGAACAATGCCCAACTGCCATACATCGTTTTATTTCATTTTCAACTTTAGCGTCTTAAAATAAAAAAAAATCTAAAAATCGCCGCTTTAATTTCTGAGCTTAGATATATAAGAATTTTCAGCCGACACACCCCAGAACCAAAGTATTTTGAGATTGAATTCTTATAACCATTGAGTCATAGAGTAGGTAGGGGAGAATGTAATTTTTACCATTATTTTTTATTCTGACTTTTTTTTGATTGACAACCGGAAATGGAAATTTGACATCATTACATTTATTACCAACATTTATAACGAAATTCTGTGTGTAATATTGGCCAGAAGTCTCCCTATATCTTGCTTGATACAAGCTATGTATCGAAGTGAGTGCCCGAATGAAAATGGACATTGTTGACATAATTGTTATTATAGTCAATTCATCACTTATTAATAAAATTATTTTACGCTGGGTAATACGGGCACAGGTATTAATTTTAAAATACGTAAAAAAATAATTGAATTGCTTCGGTATACCTGACGTTTTAAGACGCTACAAAAAATAAAAAATAATTTTTGGGCATTGTTCTTTGAGCGAGATCTGACGAGTAGTTTTGGAGTTATTTTGACGTCGTTAATTTTTTGTCAAGAATTATAATGAGCTGATATGACCCAATTACATTATGAACAAAGAAATAAAACGAATACGAATATAAATGATATTATTATAGTTATTTTATTACCACCACAAGCCGAATGTGTTATATTATTAGAACTCTTTTACATACGTTGTTTTTAAATAAGTTAATGTTATTATAAGTGAGTATTTTCTCTCACTTGTAGGTATTTTCCATTCCCTTGTTCTTGATTTTTGAAGATAAATAAATAATGAATTTTGAATAATCATAATAAATTATAAATTATTTACTTCCTTACTATTATGGAGATCTCATTCATGGACATCTCAGTCTATAAATATATTTATAAAAAATAGCATTGAAACATTGTCATTAGTGACAACGTTATCACAAGTAATAATCCGGTATGTGAAAATGTTAATTAGCAGAACGAATATAATTTATTAATCTTAAACATGGACGATTGAAATAACAAAGTACATAGTCTCTGCGTAATTATTGACATAATTACTACTAGTTATTTATTTGTAAATTATTCATAAACTTTTATAATCAATTTAATCTATACCAACATAAGTACATAAAAATAAATGTACATTGTGAATACATTTCATAAAATTATAGCGCTGGTTGTGTCAAATTTTGATGTTTGTATCTTGTAATTATAATATTTGTAACGAGATTTCCTATCTACTCGTGTAAAAGTAGAAGACGGCTAAACATCTCGAGTGAAAGGCGAATCTCGGATGATTATTGCATATTTCGTTCGTGCGTTTATTCTGATCGCTCTAGGCGTACTTACTATACATACGATATGGTACACTGGAATGAAATGCTGGAATTTACATAGAAAATTGTATTTTGATTCTATTTTACGTTTTAGCACACATCCAAACGCAGTGCTGGAATTTACTTATATATAAATTTAACATTGATCAAACTTTATAATCCAATTAATGTCAATGTATCAAACTAAAACCTAATATTTATTAAGACTTACCGACAGAGCATAATATTAAAATTCACTTTGCCTTTTGTCATTGCATTGTTTGAGTTATATAATTATTTAGTTTGAATAAGTAAGTTAGTTATTTACTAGTTGAGTTATTGCTGTAACATGTTCTACTTTTGCTTGTAAATTAGTAAATAACGTTCTGATTTACAAATTATTGACGTTTCAATATACGATTGAAAATTATTTATTAATGTAACCAGTGCATAGTGCAATGTGCATGCTATTGACTTTATGTACACATAAAATTCTCGTACACGTGCATTAAAACTTTATATTGATTGACTAATTGTAACTAAGACTAGTTACTACAGTTTCGTATGAATTACACTTAGTCGGATACACTGCAAAAAAAATCTTTGCGAATAATATTTGTGCCTTTCACAAATTCTGTTACCTTCTGAATAAAATATCCTTATCTATGTTTATCCCCCATGAAAAGTGTCCTATAGGATAAGTTACAAAATAATGCCAAGTACCCTATCATGCAAATTAGTTTATTGGTTGCCTTGTGATGCTCTGACAGGCAGATTGATATAAATCCCAAAATATATATAGAACAAAACCTGAAATAAAATCTACCTAAGTTAAAAAAAAATATAATAATATATAATAATATAAAAAAATATATACCAAAAGAGAATTATTTTTGTTAATGTTGTAATGGGAAGTTAATGATAGTTCTTGACTTAAGTAGCTGTACATAATTTTAGACGAGTAGGTTAGTTTTTTCGTTGATTGTTTCAATACATAAAAACAACCGCTATCTACTCGTTACGTACATTCACTACAGTATAGAATGATTTACTTTATCATCGTCTCATAATTCGCACTGACAATTAATGTAGTGTCCAGATGTGTTTACAAATTGTCTACATGCGTATCTTTGGAGGCAGGGGGAGAAAGCATAACTGAGACAAACTTTCACTAATGCAGTGTATTCAAACAACTTACATAAAATTGTACTTGAAGTACAGTCAGCATCAAAAGTTTGTAAAAAATGTTCTTAAAAAAAGCCATTGTCATGCAAAACATACCGTTGTTAATTTGCTTTGCTTTTGTATAAAATTAATTGTTAGTAATAGTTACAATGGAAAAATAAGTGCAAACAAAGTATGAACTCTCTATGATATGAAGAATGCAGTATGCACGATGCACAAGTATTGTTTCTTGTTTTATTCTATTTCAATCGGTTGCCATTCAACATAATATAATGTACTTAGACCCTTTGTACGAAATTCGCGAGAAAAAGGTCTTAATTCAAAACTAGTAGCCATGGATAACGAGGATCCTATGGATTAAGCTGAGTGTAAGAAACAATTAAACAAGTCGCTCAACAACAAAATGATTTTTGTCGAATTCATGCAAAAAATGTCGACCAATGGCTAAGCTAAACTTCTTTTGTGAAGTCGGTAAAAATCATAATATTATTTGTCAATGACCCCTTAGCAGAGTTATTGACTATAACGGCATAGCAGACTTCCGTGTTGGAATGGAATGTCTGACATGTTATTTACCTGTCATGTAAATGTTTACGTACTGTGTGTGTGGCGTTTTTTTAATTGTGTGTGATTATGCTAACAGCGTCCTATAGGATTTTAGCTTTATAGCTCGTAGTAAAAAAACTGTTATCATCGCCAAAAATACCACAGTAAAAAT
>CAWVQL010000423.1:0-17354 GCA_963932265.1 Thymelicus lineola
GGGTTCCGTTTTTTGCCATTTGGCTACGGAACTCTAAAAAGACGCTTGAAAAAGGATGAAGGAACTGGCCCTTAAGCCCCCAGCCAGAACACGAATTTTTGCTGAATAATTATGTAATTGATAGCGGTATTATCTTTGGCCTTATCAGATTAGTTATTAACATATAGTAAAATAGCAAAAATATGAAACATATACTTTATTAAGTGTTTTTGAGTGTTGTTGAATTCAAGTGATTTAATAAAGGCAATAAATATTATGTTTTGTCCCTGGTTAATTAATGTTAATCAGTACGAAAGTGCAACAATAAGTAACTTTCAGTTAATTAAATTCATTATTTTTAATTACCGACAAAAGAAGCTGGCACCCCTGCGCCGCCATCTTACGTTGCCACAATTACACAAAATGGCGGAATGGCGTTACCGCTGACTGGCCATTGGTCGGTAAAAAGCCAACAAGTGTTAATCGGTCGAGATTCGTTGTTAACGAAGTGTGATTTAAGATAATTACTCGCACCAGCCGCGCTTGAGATGTCATTAACAATAATAAGACACTGACAGCGTGGGATACTTTCCGATGTAATGGCGGGATAAATTACGGGGTAATTAATATTATGTGTTTACAAATTGTCTAAGTTTTAAGTGGAGTCAAGAATTTTGGCTTTAAAACTATCTTTTATACTCACATGCACATTCCAATAAGTTACTGTCGGTAAACCAAAAAACATGTTGATCCTTTATTGAACAAATAAAAAGCAGATAATTCCTAAGAATGTTTTTTGTATTCTGCAGTTGTAGTAGGTACCTATACCTACTTATGTAGAATTTAAGAGTCGCGGCGACATTGCGTTAGGTTCATGTAAAAAGGATTTGCTGCAATCATTGAAGTATTATTACTGCAGTGCGATTCTTGAAGTTTAAATAAAACAATCAATCCATTATTAAATTTTCTCAAAATAGGACTAAGGAATACAGACGCCGAAGTATTTTTCAGGAATTTACTTCCTTATATCTAGGTTAAAATAAAACTAAAAAAAGCTGCAATTTTTTTCGATTTTTTTTAATACTTAAATAAAATTTAATCCTGAAAGTTAATTATTACATTATGTGGAGATAAAAAATCTGTTAAAACGCAGAAAACCGTCGCTCCCCGCTATTAAATCCGATAGCTTCCATAAACTACACAAAAACGCGTGAGTTTCGTAAAATATCTCATAAAAATACCGACAAGTGTCCGGCGTTCGACCGGCTCGCAAAAAGCGGGCCGTAGCGGACCGCTGACAAAAAGCGCGGTATTTGCGGGCAGTGGTTGCATTTCACCTGTAACTCCTTGTATGGCCAGTGGCTGTCAACTTCTACTGATATAGAGCACCAGTTTCGAGAAATGCTGTGACGAATGTTTACTAATTAGCAACATGTAAACGTACATACATACATACTTACGCGCCATTAAGGCGACTTTCACTCCCCATAACTTTATAAGTAAGGCAGTGATATTTTATATAACTTTTTTTGTTACTGATATGGAAGTGCCTAATGAACGGATAATCCATGGTCTGTTTTATGGCTTGATAGTTCATTTGTTCATCCAGATCTTATTTTAATTTCGTTACTGGTTAGACAATTTATAAATCTAGAATTATAATGTTACAGGAATATTCGAACAGACTCCTGAAACGTCTGTTGCAATTAAAATATGTTTTAGAGCTATTGTAGTATTATTACTAGCGTATAGAACCGACACCGCGAACACCATGTATGTCCCAATGCATTGGCGCCACGTGGCTTCAATCTTCAATGGATTCGTTCGATTTTGTAAGGAGAGCCGGGGCTCAATTTTGAAAATCGAACCTCCCGGGCGGAACACACATTTTGTTCGAGATGTCTGTGATTTTGTTCTACGACATTATACTCCAATGGTTTTAGAGCCGGCTTTATTATCGGTTATTTGCTAAGTGAGTGCTACACTAACTCTGTTACACTCAAAACAATAGGTTAGTATCGATTTCGTAAACAATAAGAGTGGAAATCGTCGTGCATGGCGCGTGGCCCGCGGCTTCGACCACAGATATTTTTATTGACGATTGAAACGCCCAAATAACTTCATTACCGTATCTGGTTGTGACCGACACGGCGCGCGGCTAGATAATAATTATGGGAGTAGTTCCCATTTGTTCTATGACACATGACGTCATAGGACAAAATGAAACAATTTCCATTTTGCTCCATAATACCACAGCAACTCTTCACTCGAGTCTACGTAATTCGATAAAAAATGGGAGTCATATTTTCCCAAAATCTTCCATGATTATGAAATTAAATAATTTGTTAAGTTGCGTAACACACACGCCGTTATTTTTTATTCCAACATCTCGTGTTAAAATAGTTTTTCCTTTACTCTTTCCTTCTGTTAAGCTCTACACAAACATCAAACCTAAGCTAGATAAAGGAGCAGATAATTTCTCCACAATTTCTCTTCACAGCCTACGAGGGTCACCATTAATCTTTCCCATTGCGCGTCGGTCGCTATCAGTTGTACGCGGGGCGGAGTCGCCGTCTTGTTAATGGGGCTCTAATTGTTGCCCCGAGATTGAGACATACAGCTGAACTTTGCCCCACTATTGCTCGCCACTCATTAGTCACTGTTAGTCATGACTAGCTCTATCTGATAAAGCACCACTTGTATCAGATAGGTGAAAGATGTTAATGAGGTGAGGAACTACTTTGGATTGATGAAATGCAGTGATAGTTAGTGCTTTGAACGATCTTCATAATGAAACTACGAATGCTAGAGATATGTCGATACTACTGTCGTGTAGCTCTTTTCACGGACTAGGTATACGCCTGTGGTATAGTCGGAAAAGGTTGTAACTTGAGTTACAACCTTATGCGATGCGGGTGGGTAAATTTTTTGACAAATACCTATTTAAAAATTAAAAAGTATAAACAATGTGACAAAATCTCTAAGGAACAAAAATAACTAAACCCGCAATACCACAAAAAAATTCACATAAATGATGGGATAAAATCGAACCCAGGACCTCTCTCTGGTGTTACCATTAACTGGTCCACATGATCCTCAAAGATAATGTTTGTTTGAGGAGAGCATAAGCTTCTAGGCTGCATCTATAAATTCAATCAATCAAGTGGGATTGTACATACTAGTTGTGGATAAATTAATCGTATTAAAAAAACAGTAACTGCAGGTCCTCAACATTTGACACATATAGTTTCGGAGCATGTATGTAGTGATTAAATACTCTGTGAGCATGTAAATATCTGTGGATGGTCTGTGGTAATATCTGACTCTTATTTTTAATCGTCGTCAAACGACAAAGCCAATCTACAGCTTAAATCCTACAGACCTTATACATCGTAAATCCTACAGAGTAACTCCTACAGAGCTAAATCCAAAGAGCTATTGACGTGAGCTACATCGTATGCTGATCGCGTCCCGTCGCTGAAAAACTGAAACGTGACAATATTACGCAATCCCTATTGTCTGGTTCGCTACACTACACGATTGAATACCAACAAAAATCCCTTTGCATAGATTTTTGCCGCCACAGGGAATGTTAAGTGGGGTCTTTTGACTTTTGACACATTATAAGAATATGACATAATAATAGAATAGATTACTAATAAATGAGTACTGGATTTAAGTTACATTGTAAATCTATACAATATTTAAAAGTCAAAAAAATATTGTACGGATGTCTTTTTTATAGGTACCTAATTACTTTGAAACCATCCAACCGATGTGCCTCAAACTGGTTTCACTTGAAAGGTAATAATACAAAGATGGTTTAAGAACACTAAACCAATACATTGAAATTAAAATTAAAAATGTAAACTAAACTTTTCATTCACAGACTGACAAGGCAAGTTCAACTCAGGACCGACTGAGTTCCGTAGTAAATTGACATTGTAATATTTACAACTTACTCTCTCAATTTAACTAAACAAATCTGTAGAAAACAATTTAAAACAAAACAGTCAAATCGGCAAGCTACATAACAGATAGTATGGCTATACTCGTATTGCCGGAGCAACAATTCGAACAAGATAATAAACACCTTGCAAGTCTTGCAACAATTGCTCAGGAATACGAGAATACGATCAATACAGACAACTCCGTGAGCCACGATACAAATCACACTTTTTCCAAACACAGAACCCGCCCGTGGGCCGCCATGGCTGTATTAACACCTTTGCGGCGAAATTACAGGGCGATATTCAAATGTATGGTGTTTCTCTTTAATTGCCGAGGCCGCAAGCCTTCATTACGTAAGCAGTCGATAAAACACCCGATACTGATGTTGTTGACCCTTTCTAAATGGAAGGAGGATACGAGACACCTGTAGCTCAGTTCTACTCGTCAAAATACAGAGTAATTTTAGTAAATCGTGTTTGTATCTTGGTATTAAGTATTTTCATGAATACCTAAGTAATAAAAATGGTAGTATAAAAGTAAGTTCTATAATCAAACACTAGGAGCTGTGTAGAAAATAGAAACACTCATTATAAATGAACATTTTCAATTTACAAGTAAAAAGTTTACACGAAAAATTTGTCATCTATAATTTTTTACAAATACATATAATAAATAGGTATCTATCACTAAAACATTTTCTAGGATTACTGGATCAAACATTAATCATCCAACCAAGTCTTATCAAGAAGACGCACAAAAAAAACTCAGTCGGAACAATAATGTATCGGTATCAAAGAGAAGTATCGTAGCATCGATAATGGGGGTATCGGTTTGATTTCAATCTCTCGATTTATACCATGCCCGCCCCCCATGCATCACGCTAACGGCTAACCACCACGGTTCGCCATCTGATAGCTGGTTGTACCACTGCAGGATAAAATAAAATAACGTCTTAATTATCCTCACAGGCTAAAGAGGAACGTATAAATATCAATGGTGAGTTATCGATGTATTAGTCGATATGCGCCCGCTTTGTTGGTTGTAAGATTTGGCTATTTTTTCAAAAGTGACAGATAAAACTTCGATAATAAAGAGGTAACTAAACTGTTTCCAATCTTTATTCCTAGGTGATCCTGTTGATCAATGTATGAGGCAAGATCGTTAGGTCTTTTGGACATCGCTAACTTCTGTACAATCGCTCAATCCTCATCACACAGTTTTCACTAGGATTGGGGTAATCCTAATTCGAAAACCTACCGTACGTATAACCTAGGTATAACCAAACATCAAATGGAAACATTGTAATTTTTTTATTTATTCTTTCCGATTGCATAATTTGACCACCGAATTGGTAATTTAATCTCGGTATTTAATGATAACGAATTGGTAATATTTGTACGTGCATTAGGCTGTACCTATTTCACAAAAATATAATGAGTCTACTGACCTAATCATGTGCTGGGAATAGCATTGAGCATGAATAACCTGAATAAGACATTACAAATATCAACGCACGCAATTGCACTCAAAAATGGTCCGCACAGAATATCAGTGCTGTGGTTCTCCATAGCAATCACAGAGTGCGATCCATTCTTAGTGCTTACTGCAGAGAGTTTAACTGTAGTCTTAATATTTTTGTTTTATTATACCCATACCTGTTAATCTGTAGTAACTGTTGGAATGAAGTTTTTCTTTCTTTCTTTCTTTTCTTTCACGGAAAACAAACATAAAATTATCCATCAATGTCTGGCACTCCTGGCAGAGACACATCCGTGAAGTCATTACACTATACAGGGTCATTTCTAACTGGTTTGCATGGCTTACAACAATTACAACACTTTTTCTTCACAACAAGAACAAAGGTCAAAAAATTTGTAATGTAAAACAAGTGTAAAACATGTCATTTATGATCATTAAATGTTATTAAATTGTCATCATATAGGTAAAACAATCATAACTCTTTTACTTATTTTAATATCTTCAACATGCATTGTAACAGTCCACCAAGCGATAAATGTAAACACAAATACTTACGCAAATGAACCCAATCCAACGAGTTGCATAAAAAACAAGCAATTACAATTCTTTAGCGATACGTTATCATAATGAGGGTTTAAGTTCGCTCATTGTACCAATATACTGCGGTCTGCGAGCTAGTTTCAATTAATGGGCAGATGCAACACATCTGTCTGTTGAACCGGCATCCGATACACCAGTTTAAATATACCTCGTATTGTCGCACGCAGGAATATGTTACGAGTTTCGACTATTCGCGTACGTACGAGTAAGTCTACGCTATAGATTGAATTTTTAGTTTATGATATTGGGAAGCGTTTTTTTAAAAAGAGTCCGGCTTTTTTGGGATAAGCAAATAGGAGGTTACTTTAAGATATTTAGATATCTACTACATCGACCCTGCTATCTCGTCTGCCTTATCTTACGGGTAACGGGAGTAAGGAACTCATTCTACAAATATTTTGTAGTTCAAATCTTCTCAAAATAGTTTACATTTGGGTCGATAAATTTTGAAACCAAATTGGCACTGTTCTTAGATGTAACGATTTCGAAATCTTTCATCCAGATATATTTAATTGGGGCGGCCCAGAATTCTGACTCCAAACAGCGAGCAACCAAGAGGCAGCTTTACCATTAGGTGATTGGTTTCCTCGTCTGGCGGATGATATATAAAATTAAGTGGCAACAGCAAAGTTCCACTGTCTATTTAGTACTAATTAGTTAATCTAATGCATGCATGTTCCTGTACACCGGGTGTAACAGTGACACTAGGAATACATTTCGCATACATTACACATAATGTCCCTCTCGTGTCACTACCATATAGGGCCAAGTACGTAGTGGATTTCGTAATTAAGTTAAATTACGGGTTCATTTTAATTCACGCCACACAACAGATACCGGTGACACAAATACATTAAACATATATTTTCTTACCCCGTTCCCTTCCTGCAGAAGAAACGATCGAAAAATTGGACAGAAAAGATAATTGGAAACCGATGAGATTATAGTGATAATGGAAAAATGACGTTGGAATGAGTTCAAACAGTTCCTCGGAAGTAAACATTTAATTTTTTTTATCAAAGAGTTCACAACTGAGTAACAGAATCTCCATTAAAAGTGTACATTTCTAACGATTTAATTTTTCCAAGTTCTAACTGGAGCAACATATAAATTAATTTATACTCCCACAAATGTCCAAAAATAAGGCCAACCATCGATTTGAACGCAATTCTAAAGCTATTGAAAAGCAACGAAACCTCTTTATGGCTATCCACTACTATCTGAATATGTTCACGTACATTTTCTACCACCTATCATTATGTGTCATCGCAGTAATGGAGCATATTATGACAAAACTAAGCGAAATAAGTAGAAAATTAATTAAACAGAAATCGTTATTTTAAGTTAACGATGTGTAAACACGACAGCGATCGCTTACGTAGTTTCTTGACCGGACAGGACTGCCCCGTCCCCTTACATCACTAGTCTCTATGGGTTGTAATCGCCAGAGCTTTTCTACGAGTAGTTGTTAATAATTATGCTAATTATAAACCAGAAACAAAAAGATAACATTGAAAATGAAAAAATATTTCAAAATATAATAAAATTACATTTAATTTCAATTCCTTTTACCGTCGTCATCTGAACAATAAAATCCACGTGACGTATTGTCAAGGGAAGTGATAAATTGGCACCACCAGGCGTCAAATTGACCCCGTCTGAAGGGTCAACGAGGGTTCTATGAGGAAATAGCCACTTCAAATCAACAATTCGTATTTATTTTTTATTGCCAATTTATGATAGTATTTAATTGGCATTATGACAATTTATATTATGGTCGATGTATCATAAGATCGTAAATTGTAAGTGATCGATGCAAAATTTCGTTACCTCTGAAAGACAAATTTCGTCCCGGTTGTAACTTTAATCCTCAGATTAGTTAACTAACGATTACAAAATCGTCACTTTGAGTAATTTGCGGATTACGGAATGTCGTAGTTATTTGTTTTAAAGAGGTTTTAAAATATATACTTACTGTAATTTAACGAGTATCTACTAATGCAATTTTACCTGATGATTATATTTTATACTTTTATTTTTAAAGTGTCTACATCTACACGGCATTTATTCGTTCCAAGCAAAAAGTGTTGTGGACATACAAACGCTAATGCATGGATGGATGAATGTAAAATTATGTATTTGCATAGGGGTGTAACACCACAGAACATCTAATAATTATCTATTAGATGTTCTGTGTGCAACACATTTACTCGCTCGACTCTAAACATCTATCTGATTTGATAAAAAATATTAATTAATATAATTAACTTAATTTCAATTTATAGAGCAAGCTGCGTTTTTGCAAATGTTAACAATAAAAATATATCCGATAGCGTATCTAACGGACAGTAGGGTCGCTACGGCTTCCGATTTCTTCGGATATTATTATGATTTAAAGTCAATGAAAACTATAAAAATGTTAACGTCTTTAAGGTCCAATCGTCTATGAGACGTCTGTTTTCCTTGTTACTATCAATCTTATTAACGGTAGTAATATCATATCCCAGTCTGCACCCAAGGAAACCCTTGTCCCTGAACTTTATAACACCAAAAAAAGACCAATAAAAGAAATTTAGGGGGTGAGAAGGGAAATGTACTAATGCCCACGTAATAATGCCCTACTTAAGTACTATAAAACAATTCTAACCAATTGTAGATCGGTACACTTAAGAGACCTTGGTAGAAGCAAATATTTATTATCTTTGAAAATCAAAGTTTCAAAGTTTTTGAACGGAAGTAATCAATGCGAAAGACTGGCTTTAAACCATCAGTATGTCGCTGTTTCCTAAACGAACTCTTAAACGGTAATGTAAGGTAACAGGTATTTAAAAATGGTCAAAAACGGTAGTTTGAAAAATGGAACAATCCCCACTTTTTCCACGTAACGTAGTAACTCTACAACACCTAAGTTGTAACAAGCGGCCATTTTTACGGAATTGCATGCCCGAGATTATAGTTATCTATTGCGATTCCACCCCCGAAGGTCGTCTGAACACGCTAATGCGATTGTATTGTACCTGTATGAAATGCAATTCGAAAAACTCATTTCGAATATATTAATGTTAAGCAGGTGTTCCCTTTGTAGCAGTTTAAAAAATCTATATCGTTCTAGGGTTCCGTAATATTAGATTTTTCATATCATAAAGCACTTTCATATATTAAGTACTTATACCATTTGCTTAAGTTATTACATAAGCCTAGGCGTGCCGTATGGGTTTTTATTATAATTTTTAATAGATGACATTATGCCACATTGGTGTTTCATTGCGTGTCAAAAAACGCATAGTGCGCGCCTAGGCTAACATCAGGGTTTCGAGATAGATTATTTATTATATGTATTTATATAAATTGCGTCATTGCTAACAAAATGTAGATTTTTTTCTAGACCTGCTTAGTGCTAATTATAATATTTCTTAACAAATTACTTCAAGCACAGAAATAGAAAAACATAGGTACAATCATATCTATTGTACTTATTTTCCAATCAAAGACTTGGATAAAATGTTTCTATTATAAGTTTTTAAACTTATGTTTCTATTATTTATTAGCTTTTGGTTGGTTTGTATAATTAATCATCATCACACCGACAAGAAAATTAAATTGAGTATAAATTAATGGCATATTCCTCTTCTGTTTAAAATATATTCTTTACCTGGCTCAGCTGCCAGATGCATTTGTCTTTCGAAAGCTAAAATTATTTTAAAATTCCCAAATTAAATATTGTAATCTGAAAACCAATCCTTTTTATAAAATTAGGTACACAGAAAAATTACTTTAAAATTTTACCTTTCATTGAATGCTCACGAAAATATGTTTACAGCTTAGGGAACATACCAAAACCACGTGCCTCATTTAGGGGGGGGGAGGGGGTCTTCAAAACACCACGATTGGTCACAGAGGGGAGGGGGGGGGGTTTAGGTTTTTGTCACGTAGTCAATATTTTAGCAACCATTGCGCCGCAAAGTCGTCAAAATTATTATTTTTTAACTCTGTTTTTGCAAAAAAGTATTGAAAACCGTATTTATCAATTACCACGTGAAAACTAGGGGGGAGGGGGGGGTCTTCTCATATACTACGGATGGTCACGAAGGGGGGGGAGGGGGGTAAAAAGTTGGAAAAAATAGGTTACGTGGTTTTGGTATGTTCCTTTACCAGGGAACCCAAGTACAGTAAATACTTTAGCAATGTTATCTGCGTACTAACAAGCCGGTTGTTGGTTCGTATGTATGTGATATGTTCCTGATACGGTATCTCGTGATACATGGCTGCGGGCCACGGAACCAATAATTCTGCAATACTGCATACGTCAACTTACCGCGTCCCGACCGTTGCCGCGTTGATAGTATTCCATTTATATCATATTTTTTTAACCATTTTAAATTTTATTACCTACAATTTTATTATCTGCCATTGTTAACTTGTAAAATTAATGAACAGTTGTAGATGCCTTGTAATAAATATAAATTTTATTCGAGTTTTTGTTTCTGTGTTGTCGAATTATAATACAATATCGGATTATAGTAAGGTATAAGTTACATGGGAATAGTGTTCTTATTGTTAATTATAATTATCTTCATGAAAAACGAATGACGTTTTAGGGCTGGGTATATACAATAATGATGTGATGGCAACAACACAGACTAAATAATTGACACTTATTACTGTTTTATTTTCATATACTCCCAATGTGTGACGATGCATTGTCTCGAAGGACAACTACATGGTTATCTAAATCTCTTCGGATGCAACATCTCGTATAATCATGGTTGAAATTCTTTTACAGGTAAGTTCTTTCAACCATTAAATTATATTTATTTTCAAGGAGATAATATGTAAATGTTAACGTGTAATACACTTACCGAGATACGACCACAAGGATCAGCTGATGGTATTGATTGCTAGAATATCCCGCTACAATTCCAAAAGCTTAAGTTAACTTAAACATATTTTAAGGATTTTCCCCGATAACATAGATCTCCACTTTAGTACGCAAAATAGATTAAAAACATTTACTTTACTAATATTTTTATTACAGTAGAATCAACTAATTTCTTTTATGCAACTGAAATAGCTTCCCACTCATATTTAAGTGAATACATTAGCATTGAAAGGTTTGCTCTTTGTACATCATGTCGTTAAATTAATATTAGATATACGTCTAGTTCAATTTTACGAGCACTAATTAGACGGGAGCGTGTAACGAGAGTTTTTATGCCAATACCCGACGAACGAGCGCAGATCAACTGGGGACCACCGGCCACCTGGTGGTAAGTATAATTACTACTACGGATCACAGGCCACAGTAGCACCAAAGGCCTCTCTAATGGAGGTCATACACGATCAAATATACTTGTCAAGTTTGCAGTTTGACTTGACGCGCCATGCAGTGTGCATGCGATAGCTATATGGCCAGATAACTTACCGTGGCCATACACCGTCAAGTTTACTAGATACCGCGTCAAGTCCGCTGCAAACTTGACACTTATACTTGATCGTGTATGGACAGCATAACTAAGTTCTATCGTCTATGACAGTTTATACCTGTCTATTTATGAACGTGGAAACTTGGTTGGTAATGGGTATTATACCCATTATAATAATTGACCCAACCTGACAAGCTGAGAGTCATTATCGATCTTTGATATTCCTTAATTTAATAATGTCACTGTACCTACATAATATACTAACAGAGAGAGCATGTGACAAACAAATTCATTTAATTTAATTGCTAATCAGTCTTTCAATTGCATTTGGAATTATTTTATTAATATTGTTGTCATAATAAACAGATCAAGACAAATAACTAGCAGACAAGTCACCTGACGGCAAACTATAATATTGCATAGACATGACATACGAACCGATCACAATATCAATATTTATAATGACATGTGCAGCAACTGACCACCCTCTCGTAATAGAGCGATTAGATCCAACATTGCCTACAAGGCTACAATATTGAAGTATTAATTACGCATTTTACAACCGAGCGTATTAAAATTTAAAGTTTAAGATGCACGCTGGCTAATATTTCTTTATTAATATTAGACATAAAGAAGGGTTGTCTATTTGTTTCTGACCGCTGTTCCTTAAGTTTTAATTGTTAAATTGCATATTCAGTTATACAGGCTGCCTTATTTATAGACCAGGTGGCAAAGTTGTCAAGATTCTAATTTAGTAAGGCGAGCGAACATCCGCATCGCTGGAACTTGTACTGGGAATGTTTGAACATTGCTTGCGTTGTGTCTATGTAAATTGTATTGCTAACGAGACACACACTGTAGCGGTCTGACATTCTGAACCCGCCTTAAAATATATTATTGTCAACATTTGAAAACAATGATCTATGTACCTCATATTACACATTATAGGTTGTGTCTTGTGGCTTTTTTACCTGCGCGAAGCTAAAAGAAGAGATATGCATTAAGTCGCTATGTTCATGTATTCCTGTAGAACTTTTAAGCTATTTATTATGAATGGAATTGTTAGAGGGGTCTGTGCAAAGGCAAATGCATTCACTCATGGACATTTTGGATCTGTGACAAAACCTGAGAATACACATTAATTAGATACTAGTTAGATACCTACATGAATATCCTGGCCTTTAATTAAATCTGGTACGATATTGCAAACTTTGCTGATATTTCTTTTTAATTTCGTCGTTAATTGTTATAGTAAATTCTAAGATATTATGTTAACGACATTCCTATCATAATAAAAAACAAATCTGTATATCATTTAATTTGTGAAGATAACAACATATTCAGACAAGCGAACAGAATTTGATTTGTACGGAACCCTCTGACTTCCCGAGTTCGACACAATTACGGAGTCTGGTGTCGGCACATCTCATTCTTCCCGCAATCATTCGGTAATACGAACTGGATAGCGAGGGACTTGCTAATAACGTACCTATTACTACTAATGATGTACTACAATATGCTTCATTGCACACTGTATTCTATGATAGAAGAAAATATGAAGGTTGTCTAGAAAAGATCGCTAATGTGATAAGATCGCCTGTTGCACTTAGCTATGTACCTTTGTAATTCATATTTAAAAATTGGCACAACACCACACCTACACCGCACCTACAATAAAGAGGATTTGTATTGTTTTGTGTTATATGAATTATAGAAGATGTAAGACAAACAGAAAAGAAGGTCACAAGGTCAGGACTCAGGACATACCACAATACAATACACAAACAAGTGAATAATGTTCATATCAACAATACAATATAATGAAAAGAAGGAATTTGTAAACTGAAAAAAGAAAAAAAATAGTAAAATCAGTGAGTAATTTAGTAAAATAGTAATTTTCGTATCGAGAATATAACTCAAGACTCCTGGATGAAAGCCATCCAGGAGGAGGTATCCTAGTCACTAGACCATACAGGATTCTATCCGCGTGAAGTAACTTTTCATTGGAATAAAGTAACTTAAAACTAAACTAACGATAGAATCGCGAAAATTTCAGACCCCGGCGATACTAGACCTAAAATACGTCCGCTCTTTAATCGCGCTCCCTTCCGATGGAAATGTTAACTTTATAATCTGTGGCAGCGACAAAGCCATCGTCTCGCAGTAGCCTCAAAACACACCAAATTGGGTTAGCGATGTTTCGTTTTCAGGAAGGATGCGACACAGAGTAGCTTTGTGAGCTAATAGTGCCCCGGGGGTCACGAACCGCTTTGTCCCGACAACATGGCTAAGTGAAATTTAAACGCACGCTCTCTGTCTCAGAATCTCGTTTACGTGATAAGTATACAACGTTTGGTAGAAAATAATTACTGCCATGATGGATTTTAGGGCGAGTTACAATCTTGTTAAGCAGTAATCCGCCAAGGAATTGGATTAATCTGATATAGAGTACATTACATTGCTGGTTTATGCGTATTTAATTCGTAATTAATACAGTAAATTCTATTATTATTCTTAATTTAAACAGTCAAGAAAGATTCCTATGGACAGGGATGGAATGGAATGCTTTATGGAGAAGTGACGGTCTGGGCATCAACAGCTAATTTACTGAAGCCTTTGATTTTATTTCTTCTATTAGATCATCGAATATGCATGTACGTATGATAATAATCCTTTTTTTATGAATTTGACGACCCATATGGCGCAATGGTTACCATGGCGAATCGTCGCGTCGCACCGTACTTCGGGTTCATATCGAAACCTTGGATTCCCAGCGAGGCGGTTTGAATGATGAGTATGAATTTATATTTTCAGTCTAGGTGTGTGTGTTCTTGTCTTTATGTGTTATCCGTGGCATCCACAAAGACAACATGTCATTCTCCCTTCCCGATCCTTCCTATCCTATCCAGTATAACAAGAACTGCTCTTGTTTTGTTAGTCAAAACACTGGTTTTTCTATCTCAAAATAAACAGCAATTTGCAATATAATGCACGATACGAGTACGCGAAAGTTGCCAAATATCAAAACGAGCCCCGTCCGTCTGGAGATTGGATCTGCTCTGATTGAATCTGCGTCTCACCAGAACAATATGTCCCCGGGATTTGAGCTGATTCAATTTGGACGGCGACTGATACACCGCAGACTGGAGTTAACTTCAATGTCTGTGATACTCGGCATTGACGGCACTCGCCGGAATCGAAACTTCATAGTTCTGTTATGTATAATACTTAGATAATGTGATAATACCAAGTTGAGCGCTTCGCCAAATGTAAGACGGTATCTCTAGGTTTTGCGCCGTGGCCGTGGCGACGCTTACCGCTTTTGTAAATTGTAGCAACTAATTATAAATCCAAAACACTTCAAATTACCCAATCCCTGCAGAAATCCATTTTTTTAATACCACTAAAAACTACTCAATAGTAGGTACTCAACACATAGAAAAGAAAGAAGTAACTAATGAACTTTTTTGTCTGCCCATTCACATTGATAATTAGATGAGGGATAATCTTCATCCATTCTTCATCCTTTTCCTGCTTGGTATGCACCTTGCTGAACAGTACTCTAAGCAGTAGCGTCATGTGACTCCTGGTAGACGTACTCATGCAAGTATTATGTATCTATGTATTACGTATTTATGTTATCTTGCAAGGCGCTATTGGGTCAACCTTTGATGTTATGGATGTCTATCAGATGAACTTGATGATACACACAGATTTCTTGTAGGTGTAGAAAGTTTAGTACTAAATTCAACACTGTATCCCACATCAACACACGAGGAAAACAAAATAAACGAATATAGCTCAGTAAAAAAACAATTTAAATAAAAACAAAGAATGCCTCGGAGAACCAACAATCGTCTTCAGGATTGAAGAAACTTAATAATCGCAAGTCTCAGCGCAGCGACCGGCAAACATTGTTACGCGGGTTCCGTCAAAAATACGACTAATTTTAATTGGCATGTTGATAGAGTCCTGCATTATCGCGTTATCTCGCTCCCTGCCCACCCCCGGCTTTTTATAGCGAATTAAGGCCTTTGTTACGGATTGTGCTACATATTGTTTCGAGTTTCACAACGTTGGACTTGCAAATCTAATGGCCTTTGGAATAACTTGGAAGTCGCAGGTTTGGCGCAATAATTCTGACATTTTTGGTTATTAATGATATTTCAGTGAAATGAAAAGTTGTTGTTAATCTAGTTTGAAGATACGAAGCTCTCATAGCTCGAAGATTCATGCTTTTTTCGCAAGCTATCGATTGAATTTCATTTGCATTCAATTGAACTACTAAAATTAGAATTTTCGTTACATTGTCTCATAAAATTTTAATTGTCATTGATTGATTGCGATTTAACTTATTGATAACGTGATGTGTTTTAGGACTCTTTCCTATCCTTTTTAGCCAGCCGTTAATTTACATTTGAATATTTTTTGTTTCTACTTTGCTAATGAAAAAAGAAATCAAGACATGACAGATAAACAAACAGACAAGATACAAGTGATCATATAAAACCCTTCGTCATGTCAAATAGGGCTCAACTAGATAAGACATAAAAGAGCAACCAAGTCAATTGACCTAAATAAGTGGGCTGCGACTGCAGTGACTATTAGGCAAGAGAGAGCTCGAGAGACCTGTAATAGCTCTTAATCAGTGATGCAATGAAAAAGTGACCTTTCTGACGCTTCGGGCCGCTCAGACAATCACGTATGTTCCGCTAACGAGCCACTCGAACGTTTAACGATGCAACTTCGCTCCCGAATCTGAAGCGTTCATTAGTTTTAAAAGGGGTCAAAAAGTACCACCGTTTTACCGGACGGACGGACAGTGGTAAAAAAGGTCTTGTGAGCTGCCAATTTATAGCAAGAAGATTAGAAGTATAAACAATTTACGAGTATTTTATATCAGTGTTTAATACGCATAGGTACGTCACTATTTTGATTACTTATACACATATACTTACTATTTTCATTACTTTTTGTTATAGATTAAGATTACCTATTAAGCTGTGTTTTCATATTTTTAATCATATTTAAACGCAGGTTACAAATGGAATCTGGCAGGTATTTCATAAATAACCTGACTAAAAAGTTATTTTAGTGCCAAAACGATATTCTTGAGTCATTATATTAATCGTTATATTTCGATAATGATTGCTACTAAAAAATTATTCAGACGCATTGAGAACCCCTTTTTGAGGTGGCCAAGAAACTTCAAGAACTAAGATTACGCATGCCCCTTCGACCTCAGATACCATTCATATAGTCGATTGCAAAAATTGTTCTTATAAATTACTAACAAGTACCTACTTAACACGACTTTCATGCTAGCAAAATCACTTGAGAAATGTAAAGTTAAATCTAAAGAGAGACCCCTTAATTTGAAAAGTCAAGTTTCCCACCGTACCAAAAGGGTAACTTTAAAATTAATTAATTAATAATTACTCACTGTTATAATTTACAAGTCAATTTTAAACAACGCGCACTTGAGTCAAGTCAAAAAATTACAAGGTATTTAGTTCCCATAGCACGAGGGTAGTTTATAATAAAGTTGTTAAGTTGAAGTGACCCTCAACCCTTGACTAATCAAGGGTGCTCGACCGCCCCAAGACAAAGGTTTCCCGTTTAATGCTATTTTGCAAACAGCTCTAGAGTGGAGGACAGCAATCGACGGCGAGTTAACATTTTGTTCGGTTTGTTTCGACTTTGTTTAGCCAGTCAACTTTTGTTTTCATGGTAATAATGTTAGTTATTCCCTTGGGTTCACGTGGGAAATCGGCTTCATCGATCGTGTTTTATTTTTATTTTAAAAATTGAAAATATAATAAGCATGTTTTTGTTAAGCTTCAGATATACCATATCAAATTATTCGCCGTAGGCAGTTGATAATTTTATTTGTCTAGTTATGAAAATTAAGCATGGCTGACA
>CAWVQL010000424.1:0-16329 GCA_963932265.1 Thymelicus lineola
TATTATGCCATCAAAAACATAACTTGTAAAAAAACCAAGTCTCGCAACTCAGTTCTTCTACCGTAAAAATTTGTGAGATGCATGTAATACCAAGTCGGTTAATTTATTCAGTCCCTACTTTAGGGTCCTTCTGACTTAAGTTATTACATAATTAGCTAACCTAACAACATCTTAAAGTGACCATATCAATATTAAAAATCTTTTATGTTCTAAATAAACAGATTGACTTGGCCATCGCATGTAAACGCAATGTATCTAACAAGTAATACATATGACATATTAAATTACCCTGATTTGTGCGATTGCCAAGTCAATCTATTTATTTAGAACATAAAAGATTTTTAATATTGATATGGTCACTTTAAGATGTTGTTAGGTTAGCTAATTACGTAATAACTTAAGACAGAAGGACCCTAAAGTAGGGACTGAATAAATTAACCGACTTGGTATTACATGCATCTCACAAATTTTTACGGTAGAAGAACTGAGTTGCGAGACTTGGTTTTTTTACAAGTTATGTTTTTGATGGCATCTCATTTCTTTTTGTAGTTATTCCTACTTTTTTCCTTTTCAGTACCTTCTATTTCTTCAATACTAACAATTTCGGGCAATATAGTCTTTTTTCATGCTTTGAGCAGGCAAACGAGCAGACAGGTCACCTGATGGTAAGTGATCACCGCCGCCCATGGACATTAGCAACACTGGGGGCGTCACCAACTCGTTGCCGGCCAAGAAGATGACGATAGATCCACTTCTTGAAGGACCCCAGGTCATAGCTTAGAGCCTTAGAGGGAACACCGATGCAAGTAGTTTATTCCACATGACAGTTTACAGGTATCCAGGTAGTGTTGGTGGAACCTGGTACGTGATGTGCGGTGACGAAAATTAACTGTAGGTATTAAGCCAAACAGTTCTTCAGAACATTCCCCATTGTACAGACGGTAGAATGCGCAGAGAGAGCCTACTACTCAACTCAGGCGATTCTAACCCGTCTGTAAGCTTGGGATCGTCGACAAGACGAATGGCTAGCCGTTGAATTCGATTGAAGGGATCTACTTGGCCAGCCGGCTCCATACTGAAGTAACTGAAGTACCGTGAAGTACTTCGTGAAGTGCTTAGCTCTATTGAGCACTCCCAATTTCTTTACCAGCTAGTTTGGCCTTTCTAACTAAGTGATCCCGTAGTTCTAACTAAATGGTACTCCGTAGGAAGGCAGCTTAGACAGTAATGCCTTATGCTACACTCTATCGAAAGCCTTTGCAACATCCAAACTTACAGTCAATGCTTCTCCCTTGCACTCGATTGCTTCTGCCCAGCAATGAGTAAGGTATACTGAAAGATCGCCAGCTGATCTGCCGTGGCGGAAACAGTATTGACGATCACTAATCAGTTGGCGATCTTCTAAATACCGGAGCAATTGGGTGTTTATTTTACGCTCCATTACTTTGGAGAGCAGAGAAGTTATGGCGATTGGTCTGTAATTGGATGGATTTGGCCTGTCTCCTTTTTTGGGAATAGTGTGGATGAAAGCTACCTTCCATGAAGACGGCACAATGTCGGCAGAGTAGAAGAGTTGGAATAGGTGCGTTAAAACCGGAGTCAACTCCGGAGCACACGTTTTTAGCACAACAGCAGGTATACCATCTGGCCCATTCGACTTGTTGATGTCAAGGGAAAAAAGCTTGACGCACGGCATTCTGAGTAAAACGTCAGGCATCAGCTCATTACACTGTGGGATGGTAGGCGGTGTGTTACCCCCGTCATCAACAGTCGAATTCGACGCAAAGAGTGTGCCCAGTATTTCGGCTTTCCCTTTTGCGGTGTGGACCAAGGTATTATCTGCTCTGCACAAAGGAGGAATGGACGATGCACAGAAATTGCCTTGAATGGCTTTGGCTAGAGACCAAAACGCTCGGCTACTACACGGTCAGCTCAGCAGTCTCTTGCCGGTTCTGTTTATGTGCTTGAACTTTGCCTTGGCAATTTGCTTCTTTGAGGACCACGAGGCAGCAATAAATTTATTTTTCAGCTGACTCACAATGGCGCCTCCGAGTTCACGCGCCTCTACCCAATCCTGTTAAGCAAATTGCTTCAGGTTTTTTGCCTTTAAGCAGTTTCTGTCAAACCAGGCTTGGGTTTTACCACCAAAGAGTGCCACATAGTTTGGAATGTAACATTCCATGCCCTAGAGTACCACATCGGCTATGGAAAGAGTACAAGCATTGGGATCAGCTGAGGAGAAACAGTTGCGCCTCCACAGGTAAGATGAATAAAATTCCCGCAAACCGTCCCAGTCCGCCTATCTGAAATACCAGACTCGGCGAGACGCGCAAGGTCCGTACCGAAGTACCGAAGATCGTAAGAGGCAGTGATCAGACGAACCAAGCGGCGCCTCGACGGATACAGCATACCTAATCGTTATGGTGAGAGGTAAGCAGGAGGTCCAAGGTGGAAGCAGCATGGCCGTCAATGTCAGAGATCCGGGTTGGACTATACACCAACTGACTGAGCAGATTTTCCTGCGTAGTCCGTTGTACGTGATCCTAGCCATTCAACATGATGGGCGTTGAAGTCTACCAGGATCACTACTTCAGCACGGGGGATCTGCTCTTGCACATAGTCGATTGCCCCTTGAACGTGCTTGTAGGGTCAATTATTGCCGATGTAGACACGCGTTTGGCTGCCATGGTCTACGCGTACGCAGATAGTGGACAGGTCTCTTCCTTCAAGAAAGTCGATACGTTGACAACAAATATCGTCTCGAGAAAACAGACACACACCGGCGTGTGGGTCCCCTACAACAATCGTGCACCAGCGGTAACGTTTCATTGGCTCTCCCTGGCCGCCGAGTCAGTCCATCATGCCCAACCGCACGAGAACAGTTGTTAATGACTTTAACGGACCCAAGAGAACCCTACAAAATAACACCTCTTCAGGACGGGTGACAGACGAAAAATGGGAAGGAAAACGTATAAAAGACGGGGGGAGAGCATGAGAAGAAGAAGACTGGCTCTCTGACATTGCAACTGAAACCCGTTAGAAAACATTTCACGGTTGACCCTAGGAGGATGGTTGCTATCCAGGCGGTGCCCATGGGGAAACAATAATATAATACAATCTCTCCGAGGGGCCCTACCACCAGCGGGTTGGATTTAGTCGCCTTTTATGACACCCATCCGGCGTGGGATTGGGGTCAGTATTCTAAGTCGCCCCAATACGGCTAAAAATTGTAAAGTGTATTGTAAATATTTTGCGGGATTTTGATACAACTTCATAAGACATGTCCCATTCTTGCTTTTTCATTCCTTTGAACATAACAATATACCTAGGTATCTATTTACAACTATTATTCCATTATATTATACATAATACAGGTACACTGTTTCATGAACTGCAAATGTAACTTTGTAATCTTTTATATTTATATGAGACTAGCTGTTACCCGCGACTTCGTACGCCGAAAATAAAGATCCCTTCAGTATAAAACATGTTTTTCATAAATTGACAGCAAACTTGTCCATACTATGAAGAGAGGAGACCCGTGCCTTGTAATACCATTATGGGTTGAAGCTAAAACACCTATACTTAGTACATACATAATATATCGTATTATATAATGAGTAAAATATTAAACAAATCTTTAGTGTTGATAATGAAATGATAACTACGATCTGATATTGTAGCGTGATTGGTAGTCAGCAAGATACTAAACTCTTCACCAAAATTACAGCAAAAGTGACATGTTCTTAGAACCCATTAATTACCCATCGGGAGAAGAATTCATAGCCCGGGCGCAGCGGCTTGTGTCGGTTCTAATAGTAATCGATGAAGTTAAACAATAGCGAGTGCGGTCGGTAGTTGGATAGGTGACCGCTAGTGGCAAAAAATTCTTGAGCTCTCCGAGCTTCGGAGGGCACGGAAGGCTGTCGGTCCCGGTTGTTGTCGTAAGGTAACAGTCGTTATGTTATGACATATTGAAGGTCCTCGCCCGGCGTAATGACTTCCGATACTTGGGTTGATTTCTAATCCCTCCATCAATCCACACTGGAGCAAAGTGGTGGAGTATGCTCTAGGCGTCCTCAAGAGTGAGTGTTCAGTAGTGAGCCATTAATGACCCACCCATAGAAAAGGTCCCAAAATAATTGAACTTTTTAGAATTTAGAGGTTTAAGTCAGGGCCTGAGAGTTTTTGAATTTTAAATTTACATTGTAATTTTACAGAATACACAAAAAAAATATCTTTCTTTTCTTTTTGGGCAGCAGCAAATCAGTGATTCCTTTAGCGTTGCTAATGTACATTGGCGAAAGTGACCACTTACCATGAGGTGACTCATCTGTTCGTTTTACAACTTCTTACTCCAAACATACTCTAAGCTTACAACCTCTAGTTTGAGCCCTTAGGGAATGTATTACCAAACAATCATGTTACAGTTATTTTTGTTTTATGTAAGATTACTTACTAACTACCAACTTTCACAGTTTTACCTTAAAAAACCGGGTAAATGCGTGTCAGGCGACGTGCAATATTGGGTTCCAAAGTAGTAAGTTTATTGACTATTACTCATTAATTACGATACGTATGTTAACATAACCTTGATAGTTTTCCTTATAAATCCATCGTATAACCTATTTTTGAGAATGTTTTCACTTGTCCAACTCCAACCGTTTAGCCGTTAGGGGGGACACTTGACTTGACTTGGGTAACCAAACCCAAAATTAGCAGTTTCAAGCCAAATATTTCGCAAACGGAACTCTACATCCAAAAATGGTCTCAAAAGAATAATATTTTTGAAAAAACTTTTCAACGATACCCCACACTATAGGGATGAATAAAAAAATAATGCTCACGTTACCTGTAGTGGAGGTACCACGAAAAAAAAAGATTTTTCAGTAGTTTATTCTACGATTTTGGAGTTTTAATAAATATGTATATCCATGCCAAATTATAGCTTTCTAGCACTAAGGTTCTCGGCGCTTTGCTTTGGACAGACGGACAGACTGACGGACGGACATGACGAAGCTATTAGGGTTCCGATTTTACTTCAGAACCCTAAAAATGACGGAGTTTCGTATAAACATTCCCTGAATTAACCCTTTAAAGATTGATTTTTCAAATTATGTTAAAGTTAATTTTTGTTTATAACAGTCGAACTGAGAACCTGCTACTTTTTTGAAGTTGGTTAAAAACCGGCTAATAGCGTGTCAGGTCACTGGTAATATAGGGTTTCGAAGTTCTAAGTTTATAGAACTCAATAACTACGTATGCTAATAATAATATAGCCATGATAGTTTTCCTTTTGATGCTATTGCCATGAATTTTTTTACGTGTCTAACACTTACGGATATTTCGCAATAAAAACTAAAAACATATTTTTAAAAATGTTATTCTACCAGAAGTTTAAATAAACATTGTATATCCTTGCTAAATTAAAGCTTTCTAGCACTAAGGGCCTCTGCGCTATGCTACGGACGGACGGATGGACGGACGGACGGACGGGCATGATGAAACTATGAGAATTCTGTTTTGACTTCGGAACCCTAAAAAGGGTCATAAAAATCGCTTCATAAAATATAACGAATCTATCAACTACATATAAAAAAATTTGACCTTATCCCTCAGGAACAGGTCTGTTTTCCGGGATAAAAAGTATCCTATGTCCTTTCCCGAGCTTAATTCTATATCTGTACCAAACATCAAAATCGGTTCAGTTTTTTAGGCTTGAAAGAGTTATCCCTCAGGAACAGGGCTATTTTCCGGGATAAAAAGTATCCTATGTCCTTTCCCGAGCTCAATTCTGTATCTGTATCAAATTTCATCAAAATCGGTTTAGTGGTTTGAAAGAGTTATTTATCCCTCAGGAACAGGTCTATTTTCCGGGATAAAAAGTATACTATGTCCTTTCCCGAGCTCAATTCTATATCTGTACCAAATTTCATCAAAATCGGTTTAGTGGCTTGAAAGAGTTATCCCTCAGGAACAGGTCTATTTTCCGGGATAAAAAGTATGCTATGTCCTTTCCCGAGCTCAATTCTATATCTGTACTAAATTTTATCAAAATCGGTTTAGTAGCTTAAAAGAGTTATCCCTCAGGAACAGGTCTATTTTCCGGGATAAAAGGTATCCTATGTCCTTTCCCGAGCTCAATTCTATATCTGTACCAAATTTCATCAAAATCGGTTTAGTGGCTTGAAAGAGTTATCCCTCAGGAACAGGTCTATTTTCCGGGATAAAAAGTATCCTATGTCCTTTCCCGAGCTCAATTCTATATCTGTACCAAATTTTATCAAAATCGGTTTAGTGGCTTGAAAGAGTTATCCCTCAGGAACAGGTCTATTTTCCGGGATAAAAAGTATCCTTTGTCCTTTCTCGAGCTCAATTCTATATCTGTACCAAATTTCATCAAAATCGGTTCAGTGGTTTTGGCGTGGAATAGTTATCCCTCAGGAACACGTCTATTTTCCGGGATAAAAAGTATCCTATGTTCATTCCCGAGCTCAATTCTATATCTGTACCAAATTTCATCAAAATCGGTTCAGTGTTTTAGGCGTTATTGAGTAGCAGACAGAGTTACTTTCGCATTTATAATATTAGTATAGATTACTTACTAACTACCAACTTTCACAGTTTTACCTTAAAAAACCGGGTAAATGCGTGTCAGGCGACGTGCAATATTGGGTTCCAAAGTAGTAAGTTTATTGACTATTACCACAGTACACATATATACAGTAACGTGACTCGGCCCGATTCTCGAAAAACTTGCCTACGCGTCGCCGCGCGCTAGGGCTGTCCGCCGACAGTATTTTAATTTTATAAAACGACTTGAGTTTCTTTGTAGTTTTGTATTTATAAATGTTATATTTTCTATTTTAATAAATGCAATTCATTGTGAATAAAAAGGAAGTGTTCCATAAAAATCTATGTTGTGTTTTTATTAGTACTGTGAAGGTTCGTAAGCCTTCAGTATTGTATTAGAGACAGAGACTCTTAGGGTATGGTAAGTTCTTCTTGCAGGTTAAGGTAAATAAAAAAGGTACAACTGTCCGATTCTATAAACTTTATACCTATTGCTAAATTATTATATATAATCCTAGACTTACCACTGACTGAACTATACAATTGTTCTTCCAGAAGGAGCAGAGATAGGGTTTTGTTGTCTATGGCGAAAGTTCTCCATCTCCTCCCGACACCTCGGGAAAAATCTGACATTTCCCATTTTCAAGATGGCGGCTGCGCGGCGATTGTCAACTTTTTCGTTTATGGCCTTTTGCCCAATGTTTTTGGAGGTTTTCGTAAAGTTTAGGAAGGGAATTACGAATAAATGAGAAAAAAATGAAAAAACAAGATGGCCGCCGAGTTATTTTGGTTTGAATTTTTTCCATTTTAGAGGTGACTTTGCGGGTTCGCATCGGGGTGGTTTTTCAACTTTTTGTTAATATTTTTTTTGTGTTGTCTTGAAAGTATCCTCGATTTTTATACTTTGGGACTATTTATTTTTTCGACAAGATGGCGGACGCGGTGGCGGCCATTTTGAAAAATGTACGAAAAATGACATTTTTTGGGTGCATTTTTCTTCTGGTTGGCAACATTTGAGCGGGTCCCTTTGTTCCGAGCGGTTGTGTAACTTGACCCAAAGTGTTGCCAGGTTTTATTTTTTTTATTTTCGTTCACACATTTTTTTGGACTTTCTATTCAAAAACATGAAAAGTAGAAGGAGCAATATTTTTAATCAAAAATTCACACATGCAAACGTGTCATGGTTGTCGTAATGACATTTGACCATTTTTGTCGATTTCACCTGGCAACACTGACTGCTGGAATTTTTTTTTCGTTTTACGAAAACCCGAATTGATCTCCCAGAAGGAGTGGTGGGGGGTGAGTACTTGGTATGGGAGAATTTTTTGTTCACCCCCGGATCTATGGGAAAAATCCGACTTTTCGAAAATCCAAGATGGCGGCCGAGGTGAAAAGACCAACTTTTTTTTTTATTATGCAGCTACCCGAGATTGGTATCGTTTTCGACTAATGTTGGGAAAAGTGTTACGATGAATTTAGAAAAATTTGAAAAAACAAGATGGCCGCCGAGATATTTAAGTTTAAAATTTTTCAATTTTCGAGGCTAATTTGCGGGGTCGGATTGCGTTGGGTTTCTAACTTTTTTGCGATTTTTTTACTTTGTTGCCTTGGATCTATCCCCAATTTTGACGTTTGGGGTATATTTTTTTTTTCTCCAAGATGGCGGACCCCGTGGCGGCCATTTTATAAAATGAACGAAAAATTGCATTTTTTGAAGGAAAAATTTTTTAGGTTGGCAACATTTGAGGGGGTCACTTTGTATGGGGCGATTGTGGGCTTTGGTCTGTAGTATTGCCAGGTTACGTTGATTTTTTTTTCATTCATACATTTTTGTGAACTTTCTATTCAAAAATATAAAAAGTAGAAGGAGAAACATTTTTAATCAAAATATTTCACCAAAAAATTTTAAATTGTCGTCGTAATGACATTTGACCATTTTCATCTAAATAAACTGGCAACACTGGGAGCTAGATTTTTTTTTCCCGTTTTTTCACATTTCGAGTAGCCCAGCCGAAAGTATTGGTGGGGGGTTATAATGATGTATGGGAAAGTTGCTTGACTACTTATGGTCACTATGGGAAAAATCCGACCGTTCGAAAATTCAAGATGGCGGCCGCTCGGCGACGGTCAACTTTTTTATTTATTTGAACACTTAACCAATATTGGTATCATTTTCGAATAATTTTGGGACGACTAATACGATGAAATTAGAAAAAAAATAAAAAACAAGATGGCCGCCAAGATATTTTTCTTTAAAATTTTGAAATTTTAGAGGTGACTTTGTGGGCTCGCATCGGGGTAGTTTTTCAACTTTTTTATAATATTTTTTTTTGTGTTCCCTTGAAAATGTCCTCAATTTTGATATTTTGGGGATAATTTTTTTTTCAACAAGATGGCGGACCCCGTGGCGGCCATTTTGTAAAATGTACGAAAAATTGCATTTTTTGAACGAAAAAATTTGTAGGGTGGCAACACTTGAGGGGGTTGCTTTGTATGGGGCGGTCGTGTAACTTGACCGAAAGTGTTGCCATGTTTGGTTTTTCTTTTCTTCGTTCATACAATTTTTTGGACTTTCTATTCAAAAACATGAAAAGTAGAAGGAAAAATATTTTTAATCAAAATATTTTACCAAAACATTTCAAGTGGTCGTCGTAATGACATTTGACCATTTTTATCTTAATAAACTGGCAACACTGGAGTCCAGAATTTTTTTCACTTTTCGAGTAATTGAGCCTAAACTATAGATCAGGAGTATAAGAAATGTATGGGAGATATTTTTTAATTAAATCATTAGTTTTGGTAAAGCTATAAAATTTTAGTGTTGCAATACAAAAAATAATAATTTTCATACAAATTTATTTTTGGATTGAATATTTCGCTACTATAATGTATGGGGCGTTTGTAGTTACTAATATTTTGTAAATTTTGGTGAAAAAAATTTCAGTGTTGCCATACAAAAAATAATAATTTTCATACAAATGTTTTCTTTTTTCAAATATTTGAGGCGGTTGTCTTCATTTGATGGCCTTATAATGTATGGGGCGATTGTAGGTATTAATAGTTTGTAAATGAAGGTGAAAAAATATTTTAGGGTTGCCATACAAAAAATTAAAGTTTTCATACAAATGAACTTTTTTATGTAATATTTCAGGCTATTTCATCAATCTTATGTCATTACAATATATCAAGAGGTTGTTGGTACTTATAGACCGTACACATCGGAGGAAAAACGTTGCAGTGTTGCCATATAAAAATATTAATTTTCATACAAATGTATTTTGTGTCGAATATTTCAGATTGTTTGTCCAATGAATGTCAATACAATGTATGAGGCGTTTATTAGTATTAAGGGTTACTATTAGTTATCAATTATCAACTAGCTGACCCGGCAAACATTTTACCGCCTATCAATTTCTCCTTCTCCCTATCCATCACTTTCCTTCCCCTCTACCTCCCCCTTGCCCTCCCTCTCCCGCTACCTCTCCGTCTCCCCCTCCCTCTTCTTCTCTATCCCTCTCCTCCCTCTTCCTCCTCCTCACTTCCTCTCTCTATCCCTGCTCTTTCCCTCTTCCTCTTCCCCTCCCTTCACTCTTCCACTACCTCTCCCTCTTCCTACCTCCCCCTCTCCCTCTCGTTTCCCCTCTCCCTCTGCCCCTCTCTTAACTCTACTGCTACCTCTCCCTGCCTTCCCCTCTTCGTCCCTTTCCCTCTCATTCTTCCCTTCCACCCTCTCACTCTCCCTCCCTCTCCCGCCCACTCTCTCTCCGTCTACCTCTCCCTCTCCCTCTCCTTCTCCCTCTCCCTTTCCTTCTCCCTCTCCCTCATCCCTTCCCTCTCCCTCTCATATTCTGTTAATCGTGCCAAAAAAATAGACAAACCAAAAATAGTAGTTTGAAGTCAAATATGTAGCAAACAGACCCCTGAATCGAAAAATAAATTTCCAAGACCGATGACAATTTTGAAAAAAACTATTAACTTTTAAATCAAAATATCTCGGCGGCCATCTTGTTTTTTCAAATTTTTCCAAATTCATAATGTCGTCGTAATGACATTTGACCATTTTCATCTTAATTAACTGGCAACACTGGAGTCCAGATTTTTTTTCAGTTTTCGAGTAGTTGAGCCTAAACTATAGATCAGGAGTATAAGAAATGTATGGGAGATATTTCTTAATTAAATCATTCGTTTTGGGAAAACTATAAAATTTTAGTGTTGCCATACAAAAAATTATAATTTTCATACAAATTTATTTTTGGATTGAATATTTCGCTACTATAATGTATGAGGCATTTGTAGGTACTGATATTTTGTGAATTTTGGTGAAAAAAATTTCAGTGTTGCCATACAAAAAATAATAATTTTCATACAAATGTTTTCTTTTTTCAAATATTTGAGGCAGTTGTCTTCATTTCATGGCCTTATAATGTATGGGGCGATTGTAGGTATCAATAGTCCGTAAATTATGGTGAAAAAATATTTTAGAGTTGCCATACAAAAAATAAAAGTTTTCATACAAATGTTCTTTTCCGGAGAACGTCGCTTTGTTTCTTCGCGGAAAAAAGGGCTTAAGCGCCGTGCAGATCGCGTTACATAGGCGTTTGTTACAACAACTTGCATCGACACTCAAGATCGCTTTAATAAACTTATTTTTAAGTTTATAAATTAAACTGATTAAATAAGGTTTTTTCACTTAGTTTACACAAAAAATTATATTGTAATTAGTTCCTATGTAACCAACAATATAACACAACTTTAAACTTTAAACTAAAAATAAACTTTATAAACTTTATCACAGAAAAATACAGAAGCAAGTAAATAACTGAGTATTATTAAATGTTACTTTCAGCATTTTAGTAAAAATGGAAACAACAACTGAATGCGCTGGGTGTTTATCTGTTTTAAATGATGCTCCAGCCAGTCCTGGATTTATCAATAGGCCGTATAGGCCGCGGCCTAGGGGCGGCAGAGTCCTAGGGGCGGCAAATTTCAGGAGATGATAATATATTATAGATGATTTTGCTATTAAAAAGTGTCGCAAAAAATTGTGATTCTTGTTTTTTTACGCACTTTCTTAGTGACTATTCAGTGCCTTCCTTACTATGAATGGAAAATTCTTATTTTAGAAAGGTACATGGGCGGCAGAAATAAATTGGTCTATACTCATAAAAAATATAAATCCGGCACTGGCTCCAGCTCAGTCCTGGATTTGTCAATAGGCCGCATAGGCCGCACAGCTTAGGGGCGGCAGCGTCCTAGGGGCGGTAGAATTCAGAATATTTGAGGCTGTTGTCTTCATTTGATGTCCTTATAATGTATGGGGCGATTGTAGGCAACAATAGTTTGTAAATGATGGTCAAAAATATTTTAGTGTTACCATACAAAAAATATATTTTTCATACAAATTTCCTTTTTTTTTGTGATATTTTAGGCTATTTCATCAACTTTATGTAACTACGATGTATCAGGGGTTTGTTGGTACTTATTGATCGTACACATCAGAGGAAAAATGTTGCAGTGTTGCCATGTAAAAATATTAATTTTCATACAAATGTATTTTGTGTCCAATACTTCAGATTGTTTGTCCATTGAATGTCAATACAATGTATGAGGCGTTTATTAGTATTAAGGGTTATTATTAGTTATCAACTAGCTGACCCGGCAAACTTTGTACCGCCTATCAATTTCTCCTTCTCCCTCTCCATCGCTTTCCTTCCCCTCTACCTCCCCTTATTACCCTTTCCCTCGCCCTTTCTCTCTCCCTCCCTCTCCCGCTCCCTCTCCCGCTATCACGCCGTCTCCCTCTTCCGCTATCTCTCCGTCTCCCTCTCCCGCTATCTCTCCGTCTCCCTCTCCTGCTATCTCTCCGTCTCCCTCTCCTGCTACCTCTCCGTCTCCCCTCCCTCTTCCTCTCTCTCTCCCTCTCCTTCTCCATCTTCCTCTCCGTCTCCCCTCCCTCTTCCTCTCTCTCTCCCTCTCCTTCTCCCTCTTCCTCCCCCTCTCCATCTCCCTCTTCCTCCCCCTCTCCATCTTCCTCCCTCTCACTCTCCCTCTCTCTCCCGCCCACTCTCTCTACGTCTACCACTTCCTTTCCGTCTCCGTCTCCCTCTCCCTCTTCCTCTTTCTCATCCTCTCCGTCTCCATCTCCCCCTCTCTCTCCGTATGTACATATTTCAGTGCTGCCATACAAAAAAAGACAAAAGTGCTTTGAAGCCAAATATGTCGCAAACAGACCCCTGAATCGAAAAATAAATTTCCAAGACCGATGATAATTTTGAAAAAAACTATTTATTTATTTTGCCTTTTGCGAAAGAGAAAGGCACGCGCGCTGCTTTAGCAGCGCGCGCCCCACGCGAAAATGGGAAAGTTGCTTGACTATTTATGGTTACTATGGGAAAAATCCGACCGTTCGAAAATTCAAGATGGCGGCCGCTCGGCGATTGTCAACTTTTTTATTTATGTGAGCACCTACCCAATATTGGTGTCATTTTCGAATAATTTTGGGACGACTAATACGATGAAATTAGAAAAAAATTAAAAAACAAGATGGCCGCCGAGATATTTTACTTGAAAGTTTTGAAATTTTAGAGGTGACTTTGTGGGCTCGCATCGGGGTAGTTTTTCGACTTTTTTATAATATTATTTTTGTTTTCCCTTGGAAGTGTCCTCAATTTTGATATTTTGGGGATATTTTTTTTTCGACAAGATGGCGGACCCCATGGCGGCCATTTTGTAAAATATACAAAAAATTGCATTTTTTGAGGGAAAAAATTAGTAGGTTGGCAACACTTGAGGGGGTTACTTTGTATGAGGCGGTTGTGTAACTTGACCGAAAATGTTGCCATGTTTGGTTTTTCTGTTCTTTGTTCATACAATTTTTTGGACTTTCCATTCAAAAATATGAAAAGTAGAAGGAAAAATATTTCTAATCAAAATATTTTACCAAAACATTTCAAGTGGTCATCGTAATGACATTTGACCATTTTCATCTTAATAAACTGGCAACACTGGAGTCCAGATTTTTTTTTACTTTTCAAGTAATTGAGCCTAAACTATAGATCAGGAGTATAAGAATTGTATGGGAGATATTTCTTAATTAAATCATTCGTTTTGGAAAATTAATAAAATTTTAGTGTTGCCATACAAAAAATAATAATTTTCATACAAATTTATTTTTGGATTGAATATTTCGCTACTATAATGTATGGCGCATTTGTAGGTACTGATATTTTGTGAATTTTGGTGAAAAAAATTTCAGTGTTGCCTCACAAAAAATTATAATTTTCATACAAATGTTTTCTTTTTTCAAATATTTGAGTCAGTTTCCTTCATTTGATGGCCTTATAATGTATGGGGCGATTGTAGACAACAATAGTTTGTACATGATGGTGAAAAAATATTTTAGGGATGCCATACAAAAAATGAAAGTTTTCATACAAAATGTACTTTTTTATGTAATATTTCAGGCTATTTCATCAATCTTTCGTCATTACAATATATCAGGAGGTTATTGGTACTTATTGATCGTACACATCGGAGGAAAAATGTTGCAGTGTTGCCATATAAAAATATTAATTTTCATACAAATGTATTTTGTGTCGAATATTTCAGATTGTTTGTCCATTGAATGTCAATACAATGTATGAGGCGTTTATTAGTATTAAGGGTTACTATTAGTTATCAACTAGCTGACCCGGCAAACTTTGTGCCGCCTATCAATTTCTCCTTCTCCCTCTCCATCGCTTTCCTTCCCCTCTACCTCCCCCTTGCCCTCCCTCTCCCGCTACCTCTCCTCCCTTTCCCTCCCCTCTCCATACCTCTCCCACTCCCTCTTCAACTTCCATTGGCTACCTCTCCGTCTCACCCTCCCTCTTCCTACCTCTCCCTCTCCTTCTCCCTCTTCCTCCCTCTCACTATCCCTCCTTCGGTAAAACTTTGTACAAAAGCTGCACGAATTTGGAGTGGCGAATGTGATGGAGGGGTGCGGGGAGATGCTAGGGAACCCTCCCCATAAATTTTTTCCTGCCGGAGATGCGTAGTTTTGTTTTTATTGAAGTTTGAAATTCTACCTTTGATACCACTGAACCGTCTAATTCACGAAAGCCAAACGTCGGTAATGTAAGAAAAAGGAAGGAGTTTATTAAGAATTCGTCCCCGAATGCTGTGATACCACTTTCAATCTTCCGCTACGCACGTAATTTCATGAAATTTGTAAAATAACTATCCTAAGTCTTAACCTCAAAATACTAAAACAAACAACACCCAACAGGCATAATTGGCATACTGACATTGACAGCCCGACAACGTCATTACAAATGCTATTTCTATTTTTACGTCGTATTCGATTTTATTAATCGATATAACTCAATCGATTAAATTGAATGGTTGGGCGGAGTAATAAGTTGACACAACTAAAATCATAATAATATGACTGCGTCATAGCTGTCGACGGGACCCCGCTTCGCGGGGTCCCTTTTTTCTCTTGAATAAAATCATAGAACCATAACCTAACCTATCCTTCTTTCTATTTGAGTTCTGTAGATTTTTTGTTTAGCGGTGGGCTTCCCCCTCCAAGCCTCCTATAGATCCTCTTCCCCCCCGCTTTTGTAATCTCATAATAATACGACTCTGTCACAGATGTCGACGGAACCCCGCTTCGCGGGGTCCCTTTTTTCTCGTAAATAAAATCATAGAACAATAACCTAACCTATCCTTTTTTCCATTTGAGATCTGTATAGTTTTGTTTAGCGGATGAGGCTTCGCCCTCCAAGCCCCCTATAGATCCTCTTCCGCCCGCTTTTTTGATCTCATAATAATTCGAGTCTGTCACAGATGTTGACGGGACCCCGCTTTGCGGGGTCCCTTTTTTGTGAATAAAAACAGGAACCTAACTAACCTAACCTAACTATGTATTGGTGGGGGGACTTCATCCTCCCACACATTCACACATCCGCGCATTCACGAAAACTCGAAAGTAACGGAATGACAAAATGTGTCATTGTTTTTTTTTACAAAAAACAATGTATTTTTTTTAATAATTGTAGTGGGTAGATATGAAGACTACTCATTTAAAAATCCTAACGGAATCATTCGATTACAAAATTAATTCGATTCTGCATTAGTATTTATAAAATACAACACTTACAGAATTATTCGATAGGTAATGAAAACATGAGATTATAAGCATTATTAATTTTTAATTTTTAATATTATGTTGGTCGCGTAGGCGTTAATCGAGTGTAAAAATCAAAATACTAACTAATCGTAATCGATTGTCCATATTAGTGACATTAGGATTTGATCATCGATTCGATTATGATTGGTATAATCGAATACATAGGTCTAGCAGTGTTTATATAGTCTGTGACAGTTATGACATTATCGAAATGGCGGTATGAATGTTTATATGGTGCTGTGTGAAAAGAAAAGTACTTCATAGTTTATTTTAAATATTTTGGCGTCTCCCGCACCAAAAATTGCGCATTAAGGTGCTTGCATGGGTGTCGTTGGTCCAGGCTGGGTAACCCCACATTCACAGTGATAGTTATAACAGTGACAAAATAGTGATATTTCATGTTTGCATAATGCATAAATGTGATTTTAAAAAAGGGATTTAATAAATTTCGGTTTTTTTGGGCGTGCAAAAATTGCGTCTCCGCGCGCGAAAATTGCATCAACATACGTTATAGGTACCTCTGGGTAAGCAAACACACTTATATCAAGTAACATTCAAGTAGCCCCCATTAAAAGTCAACCCCC